>RJWM01005143.1:43683-94820 GCA_004363535.1 Dasyprocta punctata | reverse complement strand
GTTTGTTTACTTCTTTTTTTTTTTACTCTTTCCGAGGGCTACAGTTCTCATCCTAGACTCCTCTTAGGTCCAGAGGATTCATCTCCCTCCCCTTTCCTTCTTTCTGTTATTGTATTATTTTGTATTCCAGCATTTGGGAGGTATATTCCAGGGAGCCTCCCTACGGTGGAGTCATCAGGTCGGCCATTTTGCAGGACTCGACAGCAAGCATTTTTATTAAAATATTTTACTATCTGGATATCTTGTGCTCTCACAGTAACAACTCATAATCAGATCTCCATATTTTCCATCTCTAAGCTTGAGCAATCCTTCTTATTTATCCTTAGTTTCCAGAATGCAGTTATACCTAGTTCTCTACAACCAAATCAATTAATAGAATATAGGATCCAGGCTGGGTGTGGTGGTACACAACTTTAATCCCAGCACTCTGGAGGCTGAGGAAGATGGAGCATTGTGAGTTCGAGGCCAGCTTGGGCTACAACGTGACTGGTCTGAACTACATAGTGTGACCCTGCCTTAAAAAAAATAGGGCTGGGAGTTTGGCTCAGTGGCTTAAGTGACTGCTTGGCAGGCATGAGGTTGTGAGTTCAATTCCTGGTACTGGGGAAAAAAAATAGGGTCCATGCCCAGCATTTGGTGAATTGGGAAGAAAATTGTACCAAACATGTGATGAAAGCCTCAGCATTTTCTTCTAAGACCTTCTGTTATTTGAGAAACCAGCTGCTAAGAACTTATCTTTGCCTGATTCCTTTTGCTCTGTGCCCATTGTCTTAATAATCTCTCAGTTCCTCCTTCCAAGGGGGTAACTAAAGGTATAGACAGACTTTAAATAGGAATCATTTCCTGTAACCCAGATTTTTTTTTTTTTTTTTTTTTTTTTTTTTTTTTTTTTGCGGCACCTGGGATTGAACTCACAACCTCGCGCCTGCCAGGGCAGGCGCTTAAGGCACTGAGCCAAACTCCCGGCCCGGGTTTTTTTAGGCAGGGTCGCACTATGTAGCTCAGGTCGGCCTTGTGCTCGCGTTGTAGCCCAAGCCGGCCCCGAACCCACAACGCTCCGCCTACCTCAGCCTCCCGAGTGCTGGGATTAAAGGCGTGCGCCACCACACCCGGCTGTAACCCAGATATTACAGCCCATGTAACGCATCTGGCTACACATTTTCCCAGTGACATGATCAATTTCTGTTCATCATCTCCAACACACCAGAGTGTTAAGAGCAGTGAATCACAATGACATTAAATACCTACCACTAAATAGCTACTGGCAATGGGGTGAGTGTACCTAAATCTCAGGAAAACTAAGAATAGCTGGACAAAAACCCCAAGTTATTGCCACTAATATGCCACTTCTTTTTCTCTCTGTTTAGAGGCATTTAACTATTGTGGAATTGACTTCCAGATTTTACCTACAGAAACAGAAGCCTTCAGTAGCAATAATAAAAGGAGACACAGATCTTTTTGTTTCTTTAGATATTGTAATCAGGACTACAGAGGATTCCCCCTTTCCCCTTCTAATAAAAGTCCACTTCTATTATGGCCCCTCTCATCCTGGAGCCTTGGAGTCTTCAGAAATCTATGGATCAGTTTCTATAGGTGTTAGAAACAGCTATAGAAAGCATTTGAAGAGTGGCCACTAACAACATTCATTAAACCAGCGATTGTTACGGCTTGTGTGTAGATGTCCCCTCAGAGTCTCATGCAGTAATAGGTGAGGCTTTTTCAGAGTTAGCTGGATCTAGAGTCTGTGATGCTGGGTTTGATTCATGGTTCAATGCTAGGCTCAAGGGTTCTAGGATTGAGGGTATGAGTGCTCCCGATCTTAAGTATGCTGGATAGAATATAAGAGACAGAAAGATCTGTGGCTGTCCCTTCTTGCTTTGTTAACTTCTGCCCAACATGTTTGATCCTCTGTGAGGCCTGTCTAACATAGCATGTTGCTAGTGAATTTTAGACTGAAACCGCTGCAAACTGTGAACTAAATAAACCTTTCTTCCTTTAACTTTGGGTATCAAATATTTTGTCTCAGCAATGAGAAAAGTAATTAAGACAGAATTTGGTACCAGGAATGGGGTTGTTGCTATGACTGTACCTGACCATGTGGTTAAGAGCCTTTGGAGCTGGCTTGTAGGAAGGGGAAGAGTAAGGAAATTCCTGGAGAAGTTGGTTGAAAAAATAGAGCTGGAAAGTATGAGGCTGTACTTAATGGAAGATTTTGGTCAGAGCTTAGATGGGAATGCTGATAGAAATTCTGCCAGGCTCAGGATGTTTCTGATGGGGAGAAGGACTGCATTGGTTATTGGACTCCAGACAATGTGTTTATGATGTGGCAGAAAGTTTGTCTGCATTTTGCTCATAATCAGAGACTCTTGACCGTAAGATTAAGGGTGGTGGACTAATTAATTAAGCTTGCAGAAGGAATTTCAGAATAGTCTAATGTTGGTGGCGGCATGGCTACTGTTGAGGGCTTTTAGCCAGATTTATGTTGAGAGTCAAGAGCAAAGAGCCCAGCAGAATGATTTAAAATATCTTAAGTTTGCCCAGAAAAGAAACTCCATTCAATTGTGGCCTGCAAAGATGGAGCAGAGGAGAAATTGTTCACTAAATAGACTAACAAGAAAAAGCCAAGTATTTCAGTAGAAGACAACAGAAAAGATGGCATGATGACATCACAGGAACCATCAGATCTCCACCTTTTGCAGCCTCAGTGTCCCAGAGCATCATGTTACAGAATGACAGCAACCTGGGAAAGTTGTTCCTTGTGATTTGGTTCATAGGTGCTACAGGTAAGAAAGAAGGAAGCCTGGCTACTGTTGTATCTTATACCAGACCTTGGCATCATCCACGTGGTGCTAGTTTTAAGTGTATGCAGAGTGCAAGAGTTGTGGGATCAGGAAGGCTTCTATTCAGATTTCAGAAAAGGGCCTGGGAGGCCAGACAGTTTGCCCTTGGGAAGGCAGTATGTGTAGCTGTGAGTGTAAAGCCAAAGGTGCAGTGGAGAGTCTAGAAATTTGGGGAAAGCAAAAATGTATATCATCTGAGGAAAACTGTAAAGAGGGAGCAGAAGTAGCCCAAGAGAGAAGCTATGGGAGCTATAACTATTGGTGGTGCTGTAAGGGTAGAGCCATCCCAGTCCTTGGGCAGTCACAACTCACAACAGCTTGCTAAGGATGCTGGAAGTCCAACTATGGGATTTAATGTTTACCCTGCTGGGTTTTTTCTTTCTTTGTTTACGTTTCTTGCCTTTTCCCTGTTTGTAACTTTTGGAATGGAAATGACTGTCTTGTGCTATTGAATGTTGGAAGTGTCTAACTTTCTTTTCATTTGTACATGCACTTGCAGCTAAGAGGTTGCTCCATAACTCAGAGGAGACTTTGGTCTTGAATGTTTCAGCAATGCTAAAACTGTTAGGACATCGGTAACTTTCAGACATGGACTAAATGCCTTTTGTATAAAGAGGACCAGGGTTGGAATGTTATGCTACCCACCCTAAGCAGACTAGATAAAATATAAGGGATAGAAAGAGCTGTGTTTGTCCCTTGTTGCTTTGCTGTATTCTGCCCACCATGAACTGTTTGCTCCTTTGTGATGCCTGTCTGCCATGCCACCCTGCCTTGGAGCCAGAGGATTATGGATGGAAAACTCCACTAACTGTGAGCTAAGTAAACCTTTCTTTCTTTAACTTTGAGTGTCAGATATCTTGTCTCAGCAATGAGAAAAGTGACTAAGACAGTAATTGATAATTATAAATGCTGTACTATAAACGTCATTATATAACGAAGAATTATTTTGAATATAGAAGATTTTTGCCCCATCATCTCCTTATAATTTCTATAGTATTACATTTAAGGAGTGGCAGCCACTATGAAAATCAGTTTAGTGTCTCACTTCTTTTCAGTGTATACTTCTTGATTGTATAAAATGCTTTCTTATGTTTTTGTAGTTTCAGAACAATTTTAGCAAATTTAGTTACTAAAATCTAGATATAGTATTTTGATATGCATGGGGAAAGTATTGAATTTACTCAAATCAAAATAAAAAACATTCCATTATTTAGCATATTCATTATTTAAAGAATTCTTTCATTTTTTGTAATGAAAAAATATTTTTTTCCTTATTCATCAGGCTTTACAGCCTGATAGTAATATTTATTGTTTGGCTGCTTTAAATTTCATAAGAAGATAAATTTCATTGAAATGTTAGCTAGAGAAACAAAAAGGTAAAAAAAAATAGAAAAAAAAGGACAAATATGGCATTCTCAGAGTTATTTTGAGACGTGTTTCCACATCTCAAAAAGGAAACTATTATCGTGGTAACTACAGAGACAGAATCTCTCTCTACCTGAGAATACTCCTGATTTTAAGAAATTTCCAGGCTTGGATTTAAGAGTCTGTTCTACAATTTACATGAAAAATAACACAGTAAAGTGTCTTAAACTCTCACTCTGTCTCTTTCCTTATAGACACATTAGAATTACTGAGATTTTATTTTAGTAGCCTGTCATTACGATTAGAGAAAATTTCTGATGAGAACTGATACACCAAAGATCTTTAATCAATGGTGAATATTACCTTGCAGCCCTTGTTGAAGGACTGTAATCCAGTTGCCATTTTATTTAAAGACTTTCATCTGGATGAAATTTATCATTTGTTTATTGAATGCCTGCTATGTCTAAGAAATTAAGTGCTAAGCAAGTTAGCAAAGACTTGTAAAATCTGTCTCTGTCCTGATAGTTTTTAATCTAGTTGTAGGGAGCAAAATCAATTATGAGATAACTGACAATCCAAAATCATATGTGAATGTCTAATGGATTACTGATGCACTGACTTCTCAATAAATAGATATGGCATCAATAAATCAATGAGTTAAGAGGATAGACAAAGATTTTATCCTTACTGGATCTTGGGAGAGGTTTTTTGTTGTTGTTTGTTTTTGGAGGAGGTAGAATTTTAAAGTCTTAAATAAAAATTAGCTTGGATAGACAGATGTAAAGAAGAGCAGTCTTTGTAGCAAGAGTCCCAAACAAGCTCATTTCTAGGAGCTGCCAGAGCATAATATTGGCTCAATACAAAATTACTGTTTTCATGGTCTATGGTAAGAATGAAATACCTTTAAAGAAATGAAAGGCATATTCTCTGAAAGGCATTTCAAGTGCATCTTGAAAATTATACCTTGAGAAAAAGGTAAACAATATTTTGACCTAATAGATTAGCTTTCTTTTAGTAGTATTTACTCAAGTAAAACATACAAAAGAAAGGCTAGAAACCTATTTATGAATAGACATTAAGATCACAATTAACTTTTAGTAATTATTTAAAGTGACTCAAGACTGAAGTAGATATATTACTTGATTTCAATTTCACCTGCCAACAATACTTTTCTTACATATTTCATGAAATTCTCATGTGTCATTCATGTTTGCTCATAATATGCTTGTGATTGTCACCTAGAGGAACTTCCATGCTCTTCCTCCTGTACCTAAATCTGCTCCTGCCCAAAGTCATCTTCTTTCAAAGCAGAAGTTGTTTTATTTTTGTCATTGCTGTTGCTGCTTTCATGAGATCATCAGTGTCCATGCAAATGATGTTTTATTCCCTTTTTTCCAAAGCACCCACTCCTGAAGCTACTAAAAGACTGCTGTTTTCTGTATAGATACAGGAAGAGGTCTTCATGTAGATCTGAGGCAATTTGTTTCATCGAACCAAAACAATACTGCTTGTGCTCCACATCAGAAAAGTTTCTCACAAAACACCCATTTTGGTATTTTCTTCTCTCTTTAGCTCTTGCAAGTAACTTCCAATTGACCATCTTAAACAGAAATTATTATTATTATTATTAGTAGTAGTATTTTTTATTTTTTGCAGCACCAGGGATTGAACTCACAACCTGGCATCTACCAGACAGGCTCTTAAGCCACTGAGCCAAACTCCCAGCCCTAGTTTTTAGAGGCAGGGTCGCACTATGTAGCTCAGGCAGAACTTGTGCTCGCGTTGTAGCCCGAGCCGGCCTTGAACTGGCAATGCTCCACGTACCTTTGTGCTGGGATTAAAGGCGTGAGCCACAGGAATGATTATTTTCAACATATAGACAGGTAAATACAAGCAACACTGGAAAAAGATTGTATTTGTTTAGTAGAATCAAACAGTTTAGGCACAGTACCTTTTTCTTATACAGGCTACTCTCCCTTCCCCCAAGAATTTCTACCCTCTTTTTCCCATTCAACCCCGAAAGAGATAAAATATTGCGGGATTGGCTCTAACTTGACTTTATTAGCCCACCCATACTAATTTTGCAATTAGAAGAACATTTGGTATATTCTAACTCAAAGGCTCATCCAAAGGAATTAAAAAAAATAGACTTTCCAAATGTAAAGTGTATAGCGCTAAGTGAATAGAGACAAATTATTAAATGTTTGTGGGATTTTTTTCCTGTTTTCACCTTCAAACTTACTTCAAAAGTTAATTTTCTACCAATGTACATCAATATGTTCGATTAAATTAGAATTTTCCTCTATCAATACTAGGGTTACACATTTGACTCTTAAATGTTATTATTCAGTACGAGTCCAAGAATTTAGTGCAAAGCTGATGCTAAGTCAAGGGGCCAAAGACTTGGAGGGGTTAATATAATTTCTAGTACCCCTACAATTATAGCTTTGCTGTGATAAGCTTTGTTTCTCAGATTCTGTTAGTTCAGAACAACGAGATGCTTCTGAAATGCAATTGTAGCAACTTAAAAAGAGAAAATGAAGCAAAAAGAAATTATCAAACTCACTACTGTGTCTCCCACAGAATCTGCATTAAGAAAGATGTCCATTTTGAAACATCCTTTGCAGTACTGAATAGGCGATATGTATTACTTGGTTAAATTGCACATATCAGGAAGAAAGATCACTAATAAGGAAGATGCTTACTGTTCATTCTTTCTGTAACAATAGACTCAAATGAATAATTGCATGATAGCAAGAGATAAGGCTTTTGTTTATAGTAGAGATGCTCTTAATTAAACCTACTACACCAATGTATGCCTTATCTGAATTGCCCATGTATTATTGATAAACTTTATTGGATTATTTCACATATCATGTATTTATCTTGGTCTGAGCAAAGCCTACTTTTGTTTTGCAATTTACTAACTTTGGCTGATCAGTTGGTTCAGTGGAGTTCATCAGTCCCCTCTTCTAATTCAGAACGTCATTGAGGTATGAATATAGTAGGTTATTCTGCAGCCCAGAGGTTGATCCTTTATTAGCTCTTCGGTATTTGATAATTATAATGAAGATCACAAAACTGCAAGATCTAATTAAGTTTGGAACATTCCAAAATTGACTTTCTGTTGAAAATTTCATGCTGAATGAATGTGACAATCCAGAAAATTAAAGAAATAGCCTCTTGCATGACTATATTTCATTTTTCTCTTCATACACAGAAGCAGAGAATCCTGGGGCAAGAAAAATTGGTTGAACAACTTCTCGAATTAAGGACAGTTTTGCACATGATGAAGATTTTAATGTCTTTCTCATCCAAGAAAAATTTATACATAATAGTGTTTCTCATAAGTATCAGAAGTTTAATTTTCTAATTGTGGATTTTGCCTGTGTTATCTTGTTTTATCTTCACATTCTCTGAATTAGGTAGGTGGGATGTGTGAAGCTGTCTCACACAACTGTGGGATTCTGCAAAGTAAACTAATAAGTTTGTGTTTACTCAGTAGTAAGTCAAGTTCTTGAGCAACTGTTTCTTCCTCTGAAAACTAGGGGTGATAATACTTCACAGGATTTTGCGGGGGATTAGAAATGGTCTATTTAGTTTGACTTCCTTAATTATGTGTTTATTGTGGCTCTTCATCTACAAGGTCTGGTCGCTTTGTATTAGGATCTGTTCCTTTTTCCAGGCAGATGGGCTGAATCTGTTCCGGATTGTAAGAAGCGGGTAGTGTGAGCATCTCTGCAATGGCATCAGTGTTTGCTCTCAGTATTAGAATTTGCAACAACTAATTTAGCTGCATTTTCTTTCATGAATATAAACATAATGGAGAAAGCTAACTCACAATTGCCATATTCCATACCCATTTTGTCCAGAAAAGTGGCAACTTTAATTTGCCTCTTTTTTTTTTTTACAGGAGTATAAACTATCTCAGATATTACACATTTCTGATAGGTTCACTTTAAACATGTATTCTGTTCTCTCTGTTCTTTAGCAGATACCATATGAATTGCTTTCTAGATTGTGTTCCAAGTGTTCAGTCTCATTTTACTCTTTTCCCACTGATCATATTCCTGATTGCTGGATTTTTGCTTTATGCTGCGCTTTGAGAGTCTAGGAAGAACCCTTTAACAAAGAGGTTTCAATGATCAACTTCCACCTTGAGCTTATCATAAATGTAAGTCAACTCAGCAGAGATTTATTCCTTGGCAATGTCCCTACATTAGTTAGCTTTGCATCATGTTACAAAATACTAACAATTAGAATGTAAGAGTGCAAGTCTATTTTATCTCATGGTTTCAGAGGCCTCAGTTCATGATAGGCTAGTTCCATTGTTTTAGGACTGAGGCAAGTGGAATATCATAACAAAGGAGCATGACCTGACACTTACTAGGCAGAGAAAGATAAAAGACAGAGAGGAAAGGACTGGGGGAAAGGACATATCACTGAAAGTTACGCATCCTAGGAATCATTCTCTTCAACTAGATCCTAGCTCCTACATTTTCATCACCTCTCAGTAGCCCATCAAGTTTTGAGCTTATCAGTGAGCCATTCACTGATGAGATGAAAACACTCATGACCCAGTCACTTCACCTCTGAGTTTTTCTGCATTGGGGGACCAAGCCTTCAACACATGGCACTTTGGGGGGACATTTCAGATTCAAACTGTACTAGTACCTTGTGAAATGTCCCTGAACAGGCTAACTTGTTGTCATGCTTATTGATTTTATTCTGGATAGTTTATCATATTTTCTGAATGGGTAAGAAAGTTGAGGCAATCCCAGAGTAAGATGCTGGACTGGTGAATTTTCTTTTTGCGGGATGTTAGGGTACAAGAGATTGTGGCATTCCCATAGGAAAAAATCTTGGTCAGGTGCTGGGAAATCTAGGTTCTGGTTTGTGTGTGTGTGGGTGGGGGACAGCACTGAGCTGCTGCTGTCATTTGTTAGGATTTTCTCAGGCCAGTCCTGCTAGCTAGCCTTTTCTTGACACACTTCCTAACTTCAGGAACCTAGCGTGCTTTCCACTCCCTCTATGTGCTGACTCTGCTCTTGTCTACATCACTGCCAACACTAATTTTGGAATCTTGGCAAGGACAGATGTGAATTCACCAAGTGGGGAGTTATATTTGTTCTCCTGGGTCTCCTACTTTCTAGTGTCCAAGAGACATTTAGAGATTTATTTAGTCATTATTCTGAAAGAATTGAGGAGAGAGTTCCAATATTTCACCTAGTCTGCATGATTTACTCTATCCACTATTTTCCTCTGCATTGGGGAATGCTCAATTATCACATTGAAGTGGGTAGTACCAGAGCCCTCATTCTGACCTGGGATGCAGACCCACAATTTATTTTATAACATTATACAGTAGACAAATATGTTCAAATGTCTTATTGCAATATGCTTTTCCATTTTATTTTTGTTCTAGGAATTGAACACATGACTTCTTGCTAGGAGGGCATTGCGCTGCTGAGCTATATCCCCAGCTCTTCCCATTTATTTATTCAACACGTTTTTCTAAACTCCTGCTCTTGGTCAGGCACTGTTGTAGGTTTGGATTCCTCTGCAGAAAAGTACAGTTAATTGTCTTTGTCTTTGTGTCTCATCCAGTTTAGTCAACCATCTGACATTTGTGTATCCCTTATTATATGACAGGCACTGTTCATGGCCTTTGCATTGGCTCATTCAGTCCCTACAAGTGGGTAGTCTAGCAGCTGGATAGTCTCATTTTCCTTATTTTGCAAATGAGAAAGCTAGGGAAAGCAACTTGTCCAAGGTTACACTGCTGGAAAATGAGCTCAAACAATGCCAAGGGAGTATATGATGCTTCCCATACTTTGGTTATATTGACTCTAATAAGGCTCTAATGGGTTCTCTAATCATAAAAACCTCTTCCAAACAGATGTGGAAACTTTCTTTTCTTCTTCCTTCTCTTTGTATGTTATAGATATTTTAATAGGTGTTTTGAAACATTAGGTCTGATATAAATTCTAAAAACATCAAGCGAAAGAGAAATAGTTAAAAGTATACCTTATTTTTAAATGGATCAGAGCACAGAATGTCTAATACTTATTTTCCTTATATAATTGGTTAAAATTTTAAAAAATGAGAAACAAGAATATGTAGTGTTAGCGTTTTAAAGACTCCTTGATAATCTGCCAAATTTCAGATGCTGTTGACCAAGGAACCAAAACTCTACCATGTAGTAGATAATTCTGAGCATAGGCGGCCAACCTGCTACCAACACTTTGTGAACTTCAGTGCTCTGGGGAAACAACTTTGACAAAATCATAAAGTATCTATAAAACCAGAGATTAATATGTGGAACTATCACTAATTTTTGTCATTTTGATTACTTGAAAGATTTTATTAAAAATCAAATATGTATTAGGAATTGTTAGAATTATTGTCAACTAAACTTTTAATAGAAGATTGGCAAGATTTTTTATGAAAAACAGTGAAACAGAATGTGGTAGAAATAATCAATGTTTTAGAAAGGAGAAAATGAACTTAGAAGAAAGTCACTGCTCACTACCAAGGGATCTTGTCTCTTTGACAAACCCTGTTTGTCCTCTCCATTAGGGCATATGTTGTCTGAGGGGGACGTCTTATTCTGTTCACTGCTGAATATCCAGTGTTTTCTAAGAAGTCTGGGCACATCGGTAGTCAGTCAAGAGACACTAAGTGAATGGCTCTGTGAACATCAGATTAAGAACAGTAAAAATGATTGTAGAATATGTTTACATTCAAGTATGATCCTTTTTTGTTATCAAGACAATTATAACACTGAATTTTAATTTTGCTATGTTTCTTGACCTAAACCTAAAGCTAAACAACAGGATTTTAAATTTAATGAAGGCAGGGAAATTGTTTTCTTTTTTCTTAAATTACTACTTAATGAATTACACATGGATTTGTGGGTAAAAGAAAAGAAGAACAACAGTAAATTTGGTGATAAAGTACTACATTACTGTTACAAGAATCAGGCCAGTTATTTTATTTAGAGAATAGGAACAAAAGAATCAAGAAATACAGAGAGAAAAATATATTTCTTTAAATCTATATTTAAACCCCTTACGATCACTTTTGAGCAATAGGTCCCAATAAATACTGACTGCTCTCTTGATCGACATTATTACCCCAAATCAACAATTTCAACACAGAGAAAGTGTTAATTAAAAGAGATTATAAATAGTCAGCATGCTGTATAATACACAAACTAGACTCACATTTCCTGCCTAGTTGAATCTTTTTATCTTTTCATCATCTTTGGATTCACCTTTGCACCTGGAAACCAACTTATACACTACATCGATGAGATCAGCTGTATGAGAGCCTATGTATAGAGGAGATCATGCAGTATTTGTGTTTCTGTGTCTGACATTTCCATTAGGAAAAGATCATCCAGGTTCATCCATGTTTTTCAAATGACAGAACTTCCTTCTTTAGTATTTTAGTAGTATATGTTTTATGTATTAATGGACATTCAGGTAGTTTCCAAATCTTGGCTATCATGATTATAGTTAGCAATTATATATTGTATATTTAAAAATTAGTGAAAAAGTAGATTTTAAATGTGCTCATCACAAACAGGTAAGCATGTGAGGTCATATATTAGCTGTTATGTTCATTAAGTGTGTACATATTCAAAATATTACATTGTAACCCATAAATATTTGCAATTATTATTTTCCAATTATCAACAAAAGAAAAATGGATTTAAAATGAATATTGAATTTTCACTATACCTAATCTGCTTATTTTTGGAATTGACATCAAGTTATCAGGTGTCCACATTTTTACTTCTCATATTCCTTCACTGAATCATTCACTCATTCCTCCATTCATTCATATAATGTAATAAAAGTTTTAGAATACCCATTTTATATTAGACATGGTGCTAAGTACTTCTGATGCAAGTAAGAATGACTTTACGACCAGGGATATAGCCCAGGGGCATAAGCAACTGCCTGGCAAGCACATGGTCCTGAGTTTGCTTCCCAGTACCAAAACAAACAAACAAACAAACAAAAGAACGACTTCAGAACACAACATTTAAGAACATAGAAAATTATGATAGGAATGACGTTACTAAGAAACACTGAGAATGTGTGGGCTTCAAGGGTCATAGAAATCGCAGTTTAAATATTTTTTCTATAATGTATTAGCCGGCTAACCTTGAACTTAGGGTGAAGCTTTCATGTCATTTTTGATGAAAGAACAGATTTATACATTTGTCGCAATGCTTACTTGCCCTTAGAAAGGGCCCCATAATGGATGTTGATGTTGGTTATGGGTATTATAATGGTGCTTCTGTAGAGTTATGTGGGTACAAGGGAAGCATATGTGGAAAAGGCCTTTTTGGCTTGGAAATGCTTTGCTATGATTATATTTGAACCAGAGTCTCAGAAGATGTGTCCTTGGGTATTTAAAAAAAGAGAATACTTATGTCCAAAGCTTTACAAGTATGAGGGGGTTTGGAGTGATTTACGGGAGGCTAGGTTAGGACAGACTGAGAAAGCTTGTGAGTAGCAAAGAGAATAAAGAGGAAGACATGGCAGGGGTCAGATTATGAAGGTCCCATTGGGTCCAAGGTATTTTTATTGCCTGGAAGATGGCTGAATGGGACTGAAAATTTTTAATGTAAGTTAACGTTATTAACATTTGATTAAAAAAAGTACCCTCTTTGCAGTGCAGAAGGTTGGTTGGAGCAATGGCAGGTGAAGTGTTCTAATTATCTTGATTGCAAATATCTTCAAAACATTTTTGTTTCTTTATGGATTATGGACATGTGATAATACATATTATATATCATAAATACATATTCAAAGACAAAAGGATGCCACAAAATTGAAGAAGCAATATTTTTTTCTACTATGCTACTCTTTGATATAATTAAGTAGGATCTCAAAGGTAATGCATATTTTGGGAAGATACAGGTATAAAAGTTGATATTCACTTGCTAAATATTGTGGTGCTGGGAATAAACTAAAATTTGGTAAAGATATGGTATGTCAACCACTCTACATTGTAGAACTCTTATGCTTTCAGTGAGACTCCTTTGACAATCTAACAGATACATGACCGTCTGATGTGCAGACTAACAGAGGGCACAGGATATGTTTGTATATTCCATGCAAGTATAACTCATTGTTTCCTAACTTTAAGGTAAAAATAACTTTAAATAGAATAATCTAGTATTGCCGGGCATAGTGGCACACACCTTTAATCCCAGCACTTGGGAGGCTGAGGTAGGAGAAACGTTGTGAGTTTGAGGTCAGCTTGGGCTACAACGTGAACGCAAGGCTGGTCTGAGCTACATAGTGCAACCCTGCCTCAAAACACTAGATCTAGGAGTTGGGCTCAGTGGCTTAAATGCCTATTTGGCAGGCACGAGGTTGTGAGTTTGGTCCCCAGTGCAAAAAAAAAAAAAAAAAAAAAAAAAAAAAAAAAAAATCTAGTATTCTCTTGTCGCATTCCAGGAATTCAGTCTGAAGAACTTCTGAGATTCATATACACATTACTGATGTCACAGACATAGAGGATAAAGCAAGTAATCTGTGAAAGGGAAGGCATGAAATATATATACAGTAGAATCAAGTGAATGTGATACTAAAAGTCAGATTCTTTTAAGGATCCTTATGCAATCATAGAGGTTTTTGAGGGGAGTTGAAACAGGGTCTTACTATGTAGCTCAGGCTGACATTGATCTCACACAAATCCTCCTGCCTCAGCCTCCCCAGTGCTGGGATTACTGGCTGCACCAATGCACTGGACTCAATCATTGAGATTTAAAAAAGTGTCTACTGTTGTACCTATTATTTTAGTTCACACCCTGTATATAAAATGCAGCAAGAATATTTGAAATATCAGGTTATTTTATTTATTTATTTATTTATTTATTCTATTTAAGAGAAAAAAGACACATATAAGAAAGACAAAAAGCAAAGAGGCAAACAAATGACAACAGCAAATCCACAACAGTAACATTATAGATTTACAAAACAAGATGATAGGAACTTGACAATGGTTGCGATATTGCGTAACATTACCTTCAACATGGTTGTTTACATTAACAGATATAGACATGTAAAATTGATCTAATCATATGAGTATTAACTGAATATCAGGTTATTTTAATTTTCTCATTTGTGTTTACTTGTATTTCCAAAATGTTGTAATTAGATATGCATTATGAGACATAAAATATGAAGCTCATATATATGACAAAATTTTTAAAATATAGCTTATGAGTGCTATGCTGAATAAACAAAATAAAGACACTAATTTAACATGATTTTTTAAAGTGTTTGGTGTTTCTTCCTGAAAAATCTATAAAATTGTAAGTTATACATTGAAAATACTTGGCAATTTGTTCAGGATAGCATGACAGAATCTAAATCTATTCTAAAATTTTAAAAATAAAATAAACTGAAAAATTTTATGTATCTTATGCATACATATACTATATTACATGTACTACTTTATATATTATACACAATATGTGTAATATATATTAATTTTATGTCTATAGTTTATGAATTACAAACTTTTTCACTTTTCTGCATTCTGTTGTTTATTTTGTTTTTACTTCAGTCATAAATATCTCAGTGAGAACCCATGTAGAAGAAATAAAAAGATGTAACTCAACAAAATATCTGTACCTTACTAAGCAACCACAATAGTAATGTTTATGTTTGACTTTCAGCTTAACAAATGTTTTCACATACATATTTTCATTTGACTCCTCAACATTTGTTAGAGAGGCCCTTTTCCTGTCCTTGTCATGTTCCAGGAAGTTTACATTTGTAATCCCAGGGAAATGTTATTGGGATCTTGGTGAATTCATTCTAATCTACCACTTCCATTACAACCCCTGGCAAGAATAAAGACACTAAGACATATTTACAGTTAAGGGTGGCCAAAGTGTCCTGAGTCCAGTCCAGACAAAGGTTTACAGAACAAAGGCCATGACCCAGGGCCTAACCCAGATTTTGTTAATTCAAGAAGAGAGTAGCTAAGGATGAGTGACTGTGAGAATGGCAGAAAGTACATAAATAATGTGAACTGAGCTAGCTAGGAGGCCAGAAAACACCTCTGCAATATGAAGAGAGAAGGGTATGCAGAAAGACCAATCTGCATAACACAACTGAGGTAGCATTAGTGTTTTAGGAGGCTGTTGCTTCAGTTTCTGATGTGTAAACGTTTGTGCCCTGCGAAGTCATAGCCTCTTATTTTGAGGCTCAAACCCAGTTGACATTCCTGGAGTACTGGCTCTGTTGGTCAGCTGGGCTCAACCATTTGAAGGGAACCACCGAGAAGAGGAAACAGGGCTGTTGCTTGGTTTCAAAGACTATACATCAGTACCTCAGATAGTCCTATTTACTTTGCTTAGAGCCAATTGAAAGGAAAAGGAAATAGCTTAATCAGCTATTATGGAAATAGGGCCAGGTTTAACCAAAGCGGAGGTAATTGCTCTGTATTCAAGGAGAGCCATCCATGTAGTCTTCCATAGTTTCCTCTTCCTTTTTTTTTTTTTTTTGGAAAGAGCTGGAACAGGGTCATTTATGGCTGCATGGCCTCTAGTCATCTCCAGGTTGTGAATCCTGTATGACAGACTTTAATGAGAAGAATTATAAACCAGAGAATGAGCACACTAATTTTGACATAAAACCAAAAGTGACATTTGAGATATATAAATGGATTTAATTGTTCTATAGCATCAGCAAGCTTATGCTAATCTTCAGTTTGGGTATCAAATGTAGCTATCTGTTGTGAAATAGGCAGTACTAGTCTCTGAAGAGCATCTAGATCCATAGTGATATTCTGATGGATTGCTCCTTGAGTATGTTTTTGATCATTCCTCAAGAATGCAGGCTTTTGTTATATGGTAGTGGGGTGATACAAAAGTGAGCCATATTATAATGACACTTTAAACCCTGTTGCAACTGTAAACTTTCAAACTGATCTCCCATCTCCATCCTAGAATGCTCACTTGGGTTTGCAACTTTATTTCAATTTTTCAATGAAGTCTTCTATAATTTCTGAAGTGAATAGTAAGATTATCAGCAGTGGTATTCTAGCTGCAGCTTATGGATGAAGAAGTTAAGGCCTGTCAGAATGAAATGACTTGTTGTCTAACAGGAGGAAGTACTTCATGTCCGGTGCATATAAAACTAGCACTTGAAATCTTATGACTACTTTTATCCAAATAATATTCTGTGCTCTCTTTTGTGTTAAATTTTCTAACAAGCATTCCCCATAATTAGCAGTTCTAACAGGGAGTTTGAAGAAATAGGTGGTTGGACCTTTCAAAAACTCTTTCGGGGAGCCAGGGTTTAGCTCAGCAGTGCAAGTGCCTTCCTGGCTAGCGCAAGGTCATGAGTTCAGTCCCCAGTGGGGGGGAAAAAAAATCTGAACAAAAACTCTTTCTGTGTTTAAACATGGTATATAGTAAACTAACACAAAATACAGAAGACAATATGATAGGCAGCTATTAACTGAAACTGTTCAACCATCAGTTTAAATTCTTGACAACTTTGAAAAATTAATTTCAAATCTCTACATAAATTAATATGGTATAACACATAGGTCTAAGGCTCTCAGACTCATTCTATAACCCTCTTTGCATCCCCACATTATCCTGAAATTGTAATAAACTATTCACACACATTATTATGCCTTGATCCTTAGCCTTTATAATAAGTACTATTATATGGGTAGTTTAAATTTGTGTGTGTATGGTATTATGTCCTTTATTTTAATTGGTAATTTGATTTTTACAATTTGCCATCATGAAGTGAGGATTTAAGTCATTCATTCACAATCTGGTTTAGAATTCCATCGTATAAATAAGGTATGGTGCTTTTGCCTAACTGAAGGCAACTAGGGTGTTTCATCTTTTTCCCTATTACACATATTGCTATGGAGAGCATCTCCTCCACATCCTCTTGCATAAATTTAAGAGATTTTTTAAAACTGTTATCTAGGAAGTGTAATTGCTGCTTCTTGGAATGTGTATATTATCAATCGTATAAAGGAATTCCAAATTGCTCACCAAAATGGTGGTACAAATTTATACTGTCATTAGAATTTCAATATTCTTTACTTTGTAGTATTATCAAGTTATCCCCCTCTTTTCTTCGTCATGCTGAAGATGGAACCCATGGCCTCATGCATGTGTATTTTTGCTAACTTGATGCCTATGATGTGCAGTTTCATTGTTTAACTTTCATTTCTTAATTAGTGAGGTTGAGAATATTTTATACTTAATTGAAAAACATGTTTCCTTCTGTGTTTTCTTACAAGCTTGTTCATTTTTTTTCTATTGGGCTCTAATCTTTTTAAACTGATCCATAGAAACATTTATGTATTGTCGGTTGCACTTCTTTTAGATACACAAAGATTACACATATTTTCTAGTTTGCAGTCAGTGCTTTTACTTCACTTATTTTCTATGTGCATTTTAATTTAAAAGTAATATTTATAAGTCTTTCTGTCTATGAAACTTGATTATAATGCTTTGTTTTAAAAATCCTCACTTCCTAAATGTTTGCACAGAAAATTTCAAACTCTATTTTCTCATTTAAAATAACCTCTTACTTCTGCATCTCGATGCCATCCCAGTTAACACCAAGGATTTAAAATTTTAAAAACAAACTATTGGAAAGGAGCCAACTTGAGAAGGCTACATACTGCAAGAATCCAACCATCTGACATTCTGGAAAAGGCAAAATTCTGGAGACAGTAAAAATATAAGTGGTTGCCAGGAGCTTGAGGCACAGGCAGGGATAAACAGGTAGAAGGTCAGGGACTTTCAGAGCAGTGAAGCTACATATACTTTATGTTATTGTAATGGAATATACCTGTCATTATACATTCATCAAAACCTGTAGATTTACATCACAAAGAATTAATACTAATGTTGAATATAAATTTTAGTTAAGAATGATGCATAAATACTGACTTATCAATAGTGACAAATACCACACTCGTTCACAATGTTAATAAGGTAAAATGGGAAGGGAGAAGTCAGAGAGCGTATGAGAACTCTACTTTCTGCTCATTCTTTTTTTCTGTAAACCTAAAATTTTTTTAAAAGATAAGGAATGTTAATTCTAAAAAATGAATTCTTTATCAAGGAATTCTTCTTTTCGCACATGAAAGTG
This sequence comes from Dasyprocta punctata, assembly GCA_004363535.1. Classification (NCBI taxonomy): domain Eukaryota; kingdom Metazoa; phylum Chordata; class Mammalia; order Rodentia; family Dasyproctidae; genus Dasyprocta; species Dasyprocta punctata. The sequence goes on along the minus strand of RJWM01005143.1, from coordinate 76,450 downwards.
ACTGGATTCCTTAAGGAAGTATTAGAAGATTTTATATAATTCATAAACAATTTATCTAGCAACTAGGGAGCCTGGGCCAGCATTAGTTTATTTCTGTTGTCTGCAATAATTATTAACAACATCCTCTATTGCTTTCAAAAATTGTCCTGTTAAGGCAATAAATTCAGATGATAACCCTACAGTGTTGACTTTAGATTATAAGATATACAGGTTTCTTCTTGAGGAAAACAGGTTGGATGCTGATTTATAGATAATTTTTCAGGGTTCTTCATTTAGGGTTTAGGAAGAGTTTTGGTTTTTAGCATACTCATTACTTCTGGCTTAGGGCTCAGAAATGACAGCTATGATTAATAACTTGGAAGAAATCATAGTTTATGCTAGGAGACAATTGTGGTATCAACAGAGGTGTGTGTTAGAAAGCAATAGGTGTTATTCACTGGGAGAAAGAGTCAAAATGTTTCTTTCTGCTACAAAGCATGCAGCATGAATTTAAATTTGCAACTCTTGGTTCTGCTCTGTTCTTTGCTTTACTCTAACAGCCCTTATAAAGGAGTAAATGCGCTCAGGTTCGAGTGCGACTCTGCTATGTGGGCTGACAAAAACCACTTACTCTTTCAGAGCCTCGGTTTTCTCTTCTAAAGAACCAGGCAAAAGAGTCAGGTGACCTTTTGTTTCTAAAACTACACCATGATACACTCTGCAATTTTAGGTACTCCATTAGAAGCCATGAGCAGCAAGTGATGCATCTAGAATAGCACAATGAAAGAAGGTGGAGGGTTCTGTGACTTTCAGACTTAGAATCTGTGCTCCTAGCTATGTTAATTTGGCTAGCATCAAGCAAATTTTTCCCCTGAGAACAGCAAGAAAATCAGATGAAATACAATGCAAACCTGTTTTAAGGCTAGCAACTCTTGCGAGGCCATGATTATACAGCAAATGGAACCAACGTTCAATGCTTGCTTATCCCTCCCAGAAGGTCATTGATTCTTGGTGCTAGGTTTGAAGCAGAGAAGCTGGAGAGGGCTTCGGCTGGAGACAAAGGAGTCAGCAGAGCTCTGGCAATCATCTGCAGCTGGAGAAACAAATTTAGATTTCAGACCTACGAAGTATCCAAGGCTGGAGAGTTCAGCTCTTTGAGTAAAGAAAAACACAAAGAAGTAAGCCTAATTTTCAATGTTTCTCCCTAGCAGGCACAAGTTGAATTCTAAAATTACTCAAAGTTAGAATTTAGAAAGTCAAGCAAAAGTGTGCTGCAAAGGGAGACTGGGTTGCTCCAAGGAGGGAGAGGAGGGGCTGCCAGGTATGATGGTGTGTGTCTGTGTCTGCGATTCCATTGGGAGGCTGAAGCAGAAGTTCAAGACCTGCCTGTACTACATAGCAAGCTCAAGGCCAGACTGGATTAGAATGAGACCTTGTCTCAAACAAAGAAACAAACAAACAAGCAAACCAAGGTTTTGGATATGTAACAGTGAAATGGACAAGAAACAGCCTAATCCCTCCCTTTTGCTGTGACAGGTGAAAGGGAGTGTGATTCAACGGACAGCAGTCACAACCCACCTTCTTGCTTCCTTTCACTGCCCCTCTGTCCCCTGAAGGACTACTGCAACTTGCCTCAGTGTCTTCTTCCCATCCCTGAGGTAACTGTGATTGTTCTTACTGGAAGCATGGCTGACCTGACTGCAGCGGTGCCCTTAAATTACTCATGTCTCATAGGAAGCTCTGCTGTTGCCTCTCTGAAGAGGTGGCCTGGACACCATCCCTAGCAGGGCAGAAATCAGTGGGGATCAGGGCTCACTGTTAACATCTCTGAGATCCTTAATCCCCAAAAAACTGTGATTGGCATGCTTAGCTCTCCTAGAGGTTCCACAAAGGCAGCAGCAGTCCCCATTTTAGCCCCACCATTTTTGTGGTAACTTGGCAACTACTTCTCTCAAAGCATCATGTTCTTCTTAAACACTTACCATGACAGCTCTGGCTGTCCTGGAAGTCCCATACCTGCTCTGGAAGATATCTGCCCCATTTTCAGTAGACTTGAATTTGAACCAAGAAGGAGAATTGAATTTGGGCCACTCAGTAGACCTGAACCTTTAATTTAATTTAGACCATGTTGGACCAATTGGCAGGCTCAAATTTAGATAATCATAGACCTGTTGTTGCAAAACGAGCAGCACTCCTCTCATACTTCTCAGGTAGGTCTAGATGAATTCTCTTTCATGTGTTTTCCATCCTGTACCATAGCACACACGCTTCTCAAATAAAGGCCCCTCCAATGGTCCTGTAAATCTCCCTATAACTTATTTCTCAGCTAGTATGGGGTTGGAAGGTCATGTAAACATATTTGAGATTCTTATCCCAAGTAGGAAGCAACAATCAGCAATAAAGGGTTCCAGTGACAAGTGGCAGATATCATCAGAATGCTTCTCCAGTGGCGGTAACTGGTAGTGTTGGCTGGTGGTGAATACAGGAAAACTCCAGTAATGGAGTTATTGTCAGGCAGTAATAACAACTAGTGGTAGCAACAGTTTCTTACTGCAAGTATCATCTGGAAGTAACTGATAAAAGTGGCAACAACTTATGGCCCAATCCTGTAATAATTATAGGCACTTGAAGCCCTAGAGGACTGAGGGTGATTGGCATTCAAGATATGCAGCCCCTAGCACAGTTGAACTTTGGTGATTTATGATTTCTCTATGAATAGAGCAAAACAACAAAGCAAAAACTAAAACAAACAAACAAAATAAAGCTAAACAAAACCTCTCAATGGGTTGGGTTTTTGTAATCTTTAAAATATCCCTCAATAGATCCTGGCTAAAATTCTAGTGTATTTACTGTGTCCTTTCTCTTTTGTGACCATTAATTGTGATATGTCACCTTGTCTTGAGTAGGAACCACCTAGCAGATGAGTGAAGCACAGTTCTGGATATATTTGCTAATTATTGATGGGTAGTCCACCCTGGATGTGTTTGGCAGCAATCAACAGGCTTATAGCCTAGACAGAATGAAAAGGGAAACAAAAGGAAGTGTCTTTGTTTTAGAAGTGCTTGAGTCTTCATCTTTGTCTTTGGTCCTTGGTCTCCAGTTTCTTCAGCCTTCCAAAACAGACTTGCATCAATGACTCTACACTAAGTTTCCTGGTCTTTGACCTTCAATTGGGGTTGCATCCTTGATTCCCTTTGTCCTATGGCTTCCATCTCTTTCGGTTTGGCAGCTACTGGGTCATTCATCTCTGACACATAGCTAGCCCCATTGTGATCTCTTCTGCCTATGATCCTGTAAGCTTGCCTAATAAATCTCCCCCCTCTATATATGTGTATTTAATTATTTAAAATTGACTTTATTCCTCTAAGAAACCCTAACTCACACAATGACAAACCATCTTATCTGGAAACTAAATTTCCATACACAATTTGTAATATTTAATTAAAAATAAGTAGGCACACACTGGGACAAACAAGAGGTTAAAGCTTTGAAAAAAATCGTAGAGAGTAGTATTAAGACACAAAGCATCATCATTTATAGCCTTTGGATTTACCTAGTAATAGAAGGATGCAAAAAGACCTTCCTTCCCAAGAAAAGGTAGAGAAGGGTACAAAGATAATTTATCTAACTTTCCAAATAATTGTTATATCTGTTTGAACTCTATGTGTTATAAATATCAGAAAATTTGTTTCAAACTGACCAAAATAACAAAAAGAATTTCCTGGCTTATTAACTGAAAATTCTCAAGATAGGTTGTATTGGTTTTCTTTTCCCTACTGTGACAAAACACTTGAGGAATATCACCTCACAGAAGAAAATGTTTACTTTAGCTCATGATTCCAAAGATCTCAGTCCATCGTCTCTTGGCTCTGTTGCTTTTAGATATACGGTAATGGAGAATATCATGAACAGAATATGTGGTGAAGCAAAGGTGCCCTCTTTAATGTGGCTGAGTATCGAAGAGAGGAAAGGATCAGGTTCCCAAACCCTTTCAAGCAAGTGCCCCCATCAACCTAGCTTCTTTTTTTGTTTGTTTGTTTTGTTTTTGTTTTTTGGTACTAGAGATCAAACTCACAACCTCACAAGTGCATGAGCCACTAAGTTAAATCCCTGACGTGACCTAACTTCTTATTGGACTCATACCTTTTATGTTCTACCATCTTCCAGCAGTCACATCATCTGGGAACAAAGCTTCTAACACATGAGGCTTTGGGGGACCTTCAGCATCCAAGTCATAGCATTCACTAAACTTCTGATAGATTTGATTCTAAGGTTCACCTGTGTCATCAAAGTTTCAGCTCTGCTTTCTATAGTGTAATTTATAAGGCTTCCTGAGAGTAGCAAATGGCTTCAGTAATTCCAACTTTCCATATTGAGCACTCTGTTCAGAAGGGAAGAAATGTTGTTTAGCAGCTCTTTCAGAACTACCATAAACACTCTAGGTCTGTAAACTTCAGGAAATATTTTCTCAAAACTAGTTGGTACATATCAGGTTCCATGTCTATTATACAACCAAAGCCTTTGATCAATAATTCTGATGAATTCAAAGGAATATTTTTGTTGGTAAATATAGTCACAACTGACTCCTGGATCATAGTGCTATGTATTTTGAGGTTTTGGAGAAGCACAATTCATACTCTAATAAAGTTTTGAACAAAACATGTGTAAAATACAGTGAAAGAAATGTCTTAAGAGTATAAAGAAAATATAGAGCAATGATTGTGGGTAAAGTGGCTATCCCAGAAGAAAATGTGCTAATAGAAATAGACATGAGATATTACAGGAAATACTGGAAACTACCAAACTTAAGTTGAATAATGAATAAATAGAAGAAAGAATGAAAAAGAGAAAACAATTTGGAAACTGGTATAAGTTAAATGTAAGTATCTTTATATCACTTGAATAAACGTAACAGCATTACTGGATTAATTTACAAATTAGAAACTGGGCAACTGTCCAATTAGTAACATTAACGAAATTCTTAGGAAAATAATAAAAAAAGGAGCAGTAAAAAGATAAAGAACAATGCAGTCTAGAAGTCTATAATAAGTATAAATGTCAGAAATTAGAAATTACAAACATGCCAAATAAACATTTACTAAAGTGTAGAATGATACAATTAAAATGGAATGTATTCAGAGACAGAAAATTCTCATGAAATAAGAAAATCAGATTGTGTTCATCAAAAAGCCTTACTTTATATTAGGAGTATTTATAGACAAAGAACACCAAATGGTACCCTTGAGATTATTCAATTTACCACCACTGAAAAAAACAAGTAAAAAAAAACAAGTAAAAAAATGCTTTTGAATTTAGAAAAAAACAATCTCCCTCCAGGATGAAAAACACAATTTTATGCACAGAGTCAATGTTATTCCATTAAAAAATCTCAAGTTTTTTTTTAAATTTTTATTTTAAAGAGAACAAAATCAAACAAAACAAAACAGAATAAAGCCAAACAGAACAGAACAATAGAAGTGATACAGGATTTCAAAACAAAATAAACAATGGCCACCATAATGTCTCTTGTTTTCTTCAAAATAGCTGTCCATACCATCAGACATAATAAAACCAAACAAAACTAAGCAGAATAAAACCAATCGAAACAAAACAACAAAAGTGTATTTTAAAGAGAATAAAACCAAACAAAATAAAACAGAATAAAGCCAAACAAAACAAAACAGTGAAAATGATACAAGACTTCAAACTAGGACATTAGGAAATCAACAATGGCCACCATAATGCTTCTTTATATATTCAAAATTGTTGACCATGCCATCAAACATAGCAAAATCAAACAAAACAAACCAGAATGAAACCAATCAAAACAGAACATTGAATAAAACAAAACAAAACAAAACAAAAAAACAGAACAAAACAAAACAGTGAGAATAATATTAGATTTCAAAAACAAAACTGAAGGAAATTCTCCATATTTGCTACACTGCACACTGTTATTCCCTCAGCAGATGCCCAGACCACCAGCCTCAGGTCTGCAAAGTTAACCAAACAATAGAAGCACTAAATTGTTTTGGCATCTCAGATGCTATCAACTCAGCCTGTCTTTTGAATCAGTTGGTTGCTTACTGGGGGTTGGGGGAAGGTGTGTTCTTGTCTCCCAGCCCATGTGCTGGTTGGCCCATGGGAAGGGTGAATAAGGGTGAATTAGCTTCTTGTTCTTTTTGTTACTCCTCCCAGGCCTAGCATGGCTTCTGCTGACTCACAGGAAGGGTGAATTGGGCTTGTTCTCCTTCTGGGACTCATGTGACTTGTGCTGGGTCCTGGCAAGGGCAAATTGGCTTCTTGTTTTTGTTACTCCTTCCAGGTCCAGCATGGCTTTCACCAACTCACAGGAAGGGCAAATTTGGCTTGCTCTTCTCCTAGGACCAGCATAACTTATACTGGATCCTGGGAAGGGCAAATTGGTGATCTACATGCAGAATACTGAATCTAGACCTAATCCTCTCACCATGTACCAAACTAAAATGGATCAAAAAACTAAATGCCAAAGCAAAAACAACTAACTTGCTGGAAGATAAAATAGGTAAGACTCTTTAAATCATAGCCCAGTTGCACAGGAAATAGTTTCAAGAATCAACCAGTGAAATAATATCAAATTAAAAAGCTTCTGCATAGCAAAAGAAACAGCCATCAGAGTGAAAAGAAAACATACAGAATGGGAATTGTTTTTCTTTTTGCCAGTGTTTCCTTGAACAGAAGACTCATTTCTGAAATATATAAAGAATTTAAAAAATTACCCCCTAATCAAAGACCCAATCAAAAAATGGGCAAATGAAATGAAGTTATACTTCACAGAAGTAGAAATGAGCAACAAATACTCCAAGAAATCCTTAACATCACTGACCATTACAGAAATGCAGATTAAAACACACTGAGGTTTCATCTTACTGCAGCAAGAATGGCTATCATCAGGAAATCAAATAATGACAAATGCTGGTGAAGCTGTGGGGCCTGGGGTTATAGCTCAGTGGCACAAGTGCCTGCCTGTCAAGTGCAAGGTTATAAGGTTGATCCCAGGTACAAAACAAAAACAAAAATATCAAAAACAAAAGCAAAAGAACTGTTCTTCATTGTTAGTGGGAATGTAAACTAGTGCAACCACTGTGGAAACCTGTAGGGAGATTTTTCAAAAAAATAAAACTAGAAATTCTCTTCGACCTCATTCCCTCTCTAGGTATCTTCCTGAAAGATTTAAAGCTATCCTGTTACAGTGATACATACATACCCATATTTGTAGCAGCACAACTCATAATAGCTAAATCTTGGAAGTGGCCTCTATGTCCATCAACAGATGAACGGACTAGGAAAATGTATTTAAACACCATGGAAAGATAAACTCAAGTCATTTGTAGAAAAATGGGTGCACCTTGAGACCACGATACCAAGGGAAGTAAATCAGATACACAAGCTATAATATTGTGTGAATTATCTTTTTTTATTTTTATATTTTTCATTTTTATTTTTGGTGTCGGGTATTGAATTCACAAACTCACACTTGCCAGGCAGGCAGGTGCTTATGCTGCTGAGCTAAATTCCCAGCCCTTGTGAATTATCTTAAATGAGAAGTCCAAACTATAAATAAAGAACAAAATATAAGGTATTTAATAGGAAGTAGGGAGATGAGCTTTCTCAAAGCGGAAGGATATCAAGAGATGAAAGGAGGTAGGAGGGAAGGCAGGGACAGGGGAAGAGAAAAGGAATTATGGTATGTCATACAGAAGTACCAACTCATAAATATTATATACTGTAAACATTTAAAAGAAAAGCAAAGGGATCAAAAACTGGGTGAAGGGGAGAGGGAAAGAAGAGAGAACAGAGGAAAAAGGAATTAAGATGGGTTATGTACATGTACCAACCCCACACAAGAGAAGTAATCATGCGTTATATACATACACTAATGAAAAATAAAAAGAAAATGGTTAGTTTGTGGAGAAAAGAGATACTAAAAAGATATACTGGCAAAAATATGAAGCTGAATTCTTAGAAATTTCTGGTGAGAATATAAACTGGTACAATCATGTTGGAAAATAGTTTGCATTAACTTGCAAAATGTCCTAGCTACTCTACTTCTTTGATATACTCTAGAGAAAATCTTGCACATGAGCACTGGGCCATAATATAATCATATTCATAGAAATATATTTTGCAAAAGCAGAACAGACAAGCAAAGACTGGAGATAACCCAACTATCACTCAGGAATGGAATGGATAGATTCTTTAAGGTACAGACATTCCAGTGAACACTAGAAACCTGGATAAAGGAATAAATTGCACCCACTGGTAAGTCTCAGAAAAAATATTGGGTGAGGGTGGAAAGCAAGTTGTGGCAGGATGCATAAAATACAATTCTATTCATATGAAATGCAGAATTTGAAATGATTTCTCAGAAATTCTTACTTTAGAAAAATAGTGGCAAAACCAATGAATAAATATGAGTGTTGGATCTTTGAAAAAAGCAAAAAATGAAGCCATAGATTAGATAAAATCATCTAAGGTAATCAAGAAAAAAAGCAGAGGATAACGTGTTTTAAAATAACACATTTGTTATCTCACATTTTTTCCTTCTGGTGTTGGGGATTGAATGCACTGAGCTACTTCCAAGCCCTTTTTAGATTTTTAAATTTATGTTATTATGAGAAAGGTTCTCAAGTCATTAAGTTGTCAGACTGGGTTTAAACTTGCAATCCTCCTGCATCAGCCTCTCAGAGTGCTAGGATTTTAGGTATGTCTATCTATACCTGGTTTATCTCACAATTTTGTAGGTCATGAGTACAGGTAGTCTCGACTAATCAACTGGTTTGTCTAGTCCAAGTCTCCGAAGAATGGAATCAAAGTTTCTGCCCACCAAATTGCTCTCATCTGCAAGATTCATCAATTTCCACACTAACACAAGTATTAGAATGTGGCTTGCAGCAGCAGAGGCCAGTTTCCTTAGCTGTGCATGGTTACTTGCTTTCTGTGTCAACCTTCCCGTCTTCAAACCAGCAGCAGTGTGCCAAGTCATTCGCAAACTTTCCCTCTATTTTTCTCTTCTACCATATTCTTTCTTCCATGTCTTTCTGACTTCAGTTAGAAAAAATTCTCTTAAAATCTCATGTGATTTGATAGGGTACACCAGGAAAATCATTTTCTCTCAAGGACTGTGGTCTTCATCATGGGAAAAGTTCCACTGTCATCTAAGGTGACATATGAATTCTGGAGTTTAGGGCATGAATATAAACAGAGCATCATTTTGCCTTCTACAAGAAAAATCTAGAAAAAGGAAACAATCACAGATGCAGAGAAACAGAAATAAATTATAAACCACAACTCTATGCAAATAAATATGAAAACTTACTGAAATGGCCTATTTCCTAAGAAAATATGACATGGAATCTTAGATGAGGCAGGAAAAAAAAAAGTCTTTCAAGGTAACTAAGAACACCAAATCTCCCACAAAGCATCAATCCAAAGGTTTCACTGTTAACTTCTCAAGACTTTAAGAGAAAAAGTAGTTTCAATGTTATCCACATAAGGACAGAAAAAAAATAAGAAAAGTGTGTGCCAGGTATTGTTTGGAGGCATCCTGTCCTGCTCTGGTTATCCATGCTCTCTGTATTCCACAGCTCTGGTAGCAGTGCCTTTGTTAACAGGACTGCAGGTAGTTCTGCCAGCTGGAGGAACTGATGCAACACGAGGGAGGGAAGGGAGCAGAGAAGTCACATTGGACTTTTGCAGCTAGGACAGGAGTCTGCTCATGAACCACAGTGGTTAAGAACCTCAGATATGATGGGGGTCACAAAAATACATGGAGGTCTGTCCTTAGGAAATGCAGCTATTCCTTTCCTGTCCTGACGTTAGGATAAAGCTAACTTTTCTCTTTTGTCCTTTCAAATATTTTGAACCCAATTTCCTGTCTCCTATTCCTCTCTTCTTGGAATACCCTGAATGGGTATTTCTTCTGATTGAAGCCTGACTGTTACAAAGGTAACTTTTTGAATCATTTTTGAAAAGCTCATTCAAATGAATGATAAAACCCAACAAAGGCAGTGTAAGAGGAAAACTATGAACTGGTCTCATTTATTTGATGCCAATACAAAACTTCTAAGTAAAGTGAATATAAAATATTAAAATAAAAACAATTTAATGAATAATTTTAAAAGTAATAAATCATGAGTAACTGGGACTCATCCCAAAATCATTTTTCATGTTAATATATCAAAGCGAGGCAAGAAATGAAATAACAGGTGTAAATTTTTCAAAGGGGGAGATAAATTTATTTTTTATGGTAATGTGTTTATACAGTCAAAAGATCAGCTGAAAAGCTATTAGAAACAATATGAATATTTAATAAAGCAACTGGCTACAAAATTAATTTCTAAAATAATTAGCTTTTATTTTAAAAGCAATAACTGGTATGCAAGAAAATATTCTCAGTCAAAACCAGGGAGAGAAATAAAACTTGAAAATAAACTTTTGAAAATGTACAGAACCAACACAAAGCAAGTGTTAGAGTACTGGTGAGAGCTGCTAAAAATAACTGATAATGTGAAAATAGCTCTCTTACTTTTTCATTAGATGACTCAATGTTGCAAAGATACTAGTTTTTATAAATTAATCTGCAAAATACTTTCCCATCAAAATGGTGGCAAAGTTAATCTTATTTTTCATTTTAAAAATCTAAAGCATGAACTTGCGTGAACAATAAGAGGAAAAAGGAAAAGCAATTTGGGTGGGCTGGCAGTAACTGAATCTAAAATGTACCATGAATGTCACCATACTTAAAACAGTATGGCACTGATACAGGAATAGACCTGCTGACACTGGAACAGGGCAGGAATTCTGAAACAGGCCCAAGTACCTAAGATAATCTGTCATATAATACAGATGACATTTCCAGGCTTTCGAAACATGCATTTCTTAATAAGTAGTAATAGGACTATTAGCTGTTCATATTACAAAAGTTTAAATAAAGCCATATCTTTCCCTATCTCATTGTACCAAAAAATTCCAAATTGGTAGCAAATGTATTATACAAATGAAAATTAGAAATATTAAAGTACGAAAGCATGAACTACATTTTGTGTGGAGAAAATTTTTTGCGAGTAAATGTGAATCTCAGAAACTATGTAAGAAAAATATCTGATCTAATAATGTGTAGAAATTTTCTGTTAAGAAGCATAGCTGGATGAATAGTTAGATAAGGTAAAAATCCAAATATTACACTGAAAATAATATTTATGCAACATATGTCAAGCAAAAGCATTGAATATCTAATTATAAAGAAAATCACATTGAGATCAATGTAAGAGATATTAACAAACAATCCAATAGGAAAGTGTGCAAATAGTCAAAGAAAACTAAATAGAAATAAACAGTAATCTTAAGAATACCCTTAACATCCTTCAAAATAAATGCAATGAAATTTAAAACAATGAAGCATGCTTTTTCATCAATCATATTGGGAAAAGTTTAGCCAGTCCATAATCTCATTGTTGGCAAAATAGAACATAGTAACTATTGTACTTTGAGTACAAAATGGCAAAAATTTTTTGTAGGTAAATAGGAAATTTCTCTATAAATTTAAATTCATACATTCTGCAGCAGAGATTTTCCCAGAATGTTTTATTTATACATTTAACAAATATTTGCTGAACATTTAGTATGTTGCGTTCTCTGTGTTAAATACCAGGAGCACAACTGTGACCAAGGCAATGTCTTTGCCCTTAAGATATCAACAATCTAAAATGTACCATTTCTCATGATTGAGAAAAGAAACAAATAGCAACAACCACGAATCCTATATGGTGGAAGAATATTTGTGTGTTGCAAATCAGTATAACATGATACTATGAAATTATTAAAGAGAATATGTATGAATGTACTATTAAGGGAAAAATCTCAAACTGTACTGAAGCCGAATTTCTAAGACATTGTTATTCTCCTATTGACTGGTTGTGAAATTATTTTGCTCTGGTTTCTTACTTTTCTTCTGTTTAAAATAAAAAACAAAAGAAAAAAAGAAAAGAAAAAGACATCACAGAAGCTATGAATAATGGGGTTTGTTATTTAGACATATAAAGTCTACACAAACACCCTCAGGTATGTATTCAATAAAACATTTGGAAGAATACACACCTCATTTGTGAGGTCACCGCTGGACTTGGCATGGCATGGAGGTGAAACAGGAGAAAGTTCTCAACATTGCAGAGATTCAAGTAGTTTAATTTTATCCTAGAACCATGTATTTGTTTTTTTATAATTAAAAGTTATCTCAGATGTTTTTAGAAGAGGTTTCACAAAAGGTCTTTTGTATTCACATCCATGGTAAGATCTGTTGGTGGACTCCTTGGTCCCCATTTTCTCCTTTGGGAAATGGATTCCTGCCTAATTAAACAACTCAGCCAGCAGAGAAGGTACAAGCAGAACTATTTGGAACACCTGGACTCACACTGACAATTGTACTCCTTAATTCAGTTAGAATTGATTCTGTTTTTGAAGTTCAAAACTTTGTAGCATGTTTTGCAGGGCCTTCCCTGACCTCTGTGGAATCCTTGCTGTGAGAGCCATCGCGGCTGTCCTTCGGTGTGTGAAGTGCGAAGGTGGCAAAGGGGAAAGCTATTGTTTACTTTGCAATCCAGAAATAATCATAAGGCAATTATTTTAATAATCTCCCTGTTTTATTCAGTGTCTGGGCCAAATAGAAAAAAATCTATGACCTGACTTTACATTTTGTAAATAAACTGTTTTCTGGCATCAGTGATGATCCCCAGGCAGCAGTGTTGCAGGCACTTGCAATAAAATTTCTTTCTTACCCAGAAGAGGTTTGCAATTCTGTAAAGGCTTTGTCGTGGCATTTATGTAGTCTGTGATTCCACAAGGCAGTCATACCTACAAATATGAATTATATTTTAGGTGCAATGATTGTCTTCAGTGGGGGGAAATCCTCCCCAGACGAATCGATACTGGGCTCCACGCTGGGTCTTATGCATTAATCATGAAGTATCATGCTTATGCAAATGTGTAGAAGCCCAATTAGGCAGAGAGTACAGAGCCCTGGGAATAATGTTATGGGCTATTGGGCCTTTGAAATACACTCCTTGGCCAAATTTTCAAAAGCAAAGCAGATTTGAGATGCCTTTTTACTCTTGAAAACAGGTGTACAATTGTCTTCATAGTGCTTATTTCATGCCTTTAACCTTAAAATAAAGCTTTCTCCCAGTTGGCATGATTTTCCCTTGTTGCTCAACAGGAGCAGTGGAAATTCTGAATCACTGACAAGAAAATAAAATGTTCATTCAGAATCTAGACGTGCTGAGAATTTTGAGGATACATCAATATTTGGGGTTTTTTGCCACACATTTTGAATATTTCATATATTTAGTTTTCCTCTGGCAAGCTCTGCCATCTCTTATATTTTGTCTTATTAATCAAAATATTCTGGTTTCTATTTTTGCAAAACCTCTGAACACAATGCAAATATTGTGAAGAGAAAACACAAAATTCTGGAAGACAGGCTCTCTCTTTTATATATTATTTCCCATTTTCAAATTTTATTTTGCTAGCTTAAAATTGCCAGTGTTTTACCCCCAGCTCTTATTTTCATCAGACACTTGTTGAAATGCTCCAATGTTTGGTGCGCATATAGTGGTGAATGGAAATGATGGAGGATAATAAGAAAGATTTGTTTATTGTCATCCATTTAAATGACTGTAAGAAGGCCATTTTCTTTTTTAAAAAATTATTTTATCTTATTTTATTTTGCAATACTATACTTATCTCTGTTTATTTTTCTCGCTGTACTCATAAGAAGATAATCAGGATTCTTGGCCGGGCTCCCCATAATTGCAGTGAAAGACAGGTTGTCATTAATTCCTCTCAAAATACCCCTCATCACTTTGAACACATCAGCCCATCATTCTTGAAGAAGGCCATTTTCAGCACAGGTATGTCTAAACTCCTAATTGTTGAGATGAGGAAAATAAATTGATAAATCAAGTGTTTTCATATAAAAAAGGTTCATAGTTCAGGGAAGAAACAAAAAAATATTTTTTTTTATTGCAGTCAGGTATAAAGCAAGTCTTATCTCTGACAATCTGTTTTAACACAGTCATAAAACACATAATTTGACTATTTTCTTATTTTAGTGTAGACCAGTATAGGTTTTTAAAAATTCCATTTTCATCATCAAGAAGTCTAGGAGATGGCTAATTGAAATGTTATTTAGGGTATAACACTTGCTTCCATGTATCACTCCCTGATGTCTGGGAGATGGGTGAACAGAGGGACCAGAGGGAAGGAACTGGATTGGGAAGGGCAGGGAGACAGAGGGAGAGGGAGAGGGAAGCAGAGTGGGCTTCCCTAACAACATATAGCAGTTGAAGCTAATGTCTAAAAATTCCCTTTTGGGAATGGAAAAGAGTTTTTGACTTATAAAAATGGTGTTAATTCAATATTCTGCTTTTCAGAATGCCCCTGGCATTCTATGACTAGCTCTTCCAATCAGATCTGGCTAACAACTTGCACAAAGAGCTAAAGCCTCCAAATCTAACATATTACATTAGGTTGTTTAGCAAAAGATTGGCCTATCTTAGCTGAAACCATAACACAGCCTTGGGAAGTTAGTGCCCTTGTTTTTGTTTTTTGTTTTTTGTTTTTTTGTTTGACATAGCTTCTTAATCCTGACCACAAAAATCATCTTTTATCTTCCATCTCTCTTTCTGCCTCTTTCATATACGCACATGGCTCCAATAAAAAATAAACAAACAAAAAACCCATCCATTACTCCTCATTCCTCATTCTATGACTATCACAGAGGCAGGAAAAATCTATGTGACAATTGTTTAAGTGGAAAAAACCATTTTTTAATGTGCAATTAAAAAAAAAAGCAAGACTAACAAATGGATTTTGTATGGCATGCATTATATTTCCCACAGCTTTTAAGTAGCTATGGGAACAGAATTCTGTCCACTTAGCCAAAACAGGACTATTCTAGTATTGGGCTCTTCTTGCTGCCTCTGAGTTTAGAAACCTCCTCCTCTCAACAGTGCTGTCCTCTCTAAAATCAAAAGCCCATGTAGAGAGTGACCAAAGAACGAAAGAAAGGCACATCTCAGAAAAACATCTGATTCCTATTGAAAGTTAAAGTTCTTTTTTTTCTTTCCGTTTCCATAGGAAAAAATGAAGTGCAACTAGAGCAGTAACATGAGGAAAATTTTGATGTGAAGTTGAATTTCATTGAACAAAAATTTAGTAAAGCTTGACATACTAGAGTTTTTTTCTTTGCAGGCAAAGTTACCAAAAGGCCTTTATAGGAAACTCTGGCTTGTTTTTCACTTGGTGCTACTTTTTGCTTTTGCTTTTTGTGTTTATTGTGTAAGACAACTGTCTCCTCCCAATATAACTGAGACTAAAGGAGAAAAGTGATGTTTGAAGCTGAGAAAGAAGAGTCATATCCTAGAAGCAGGTACTAATGTGTAGTGAAATGGGAGTTTCCAGACCGGAGAGCCTTTTCTGGGAAAGGTGATGATCATTCCCTGTGGAAATACAGAGAATGACTGTGTGTGGACATGATTTGAGAGTGTCTCCCAAACCTCTCATGTTGAAATTTGATCTTCATTGTCAAGTTTTAAGAGATTGTAAACTTAATCTGCTTTGGTGTTCAGAAGTAGGGCTTTTGGGAGGTGATTAGAAGTGGATAAGGTCGTTAGGGTGAAACCTCTATGATTGAATACTGGTGGTTTTACAAAAAGAGGGAGAAAAATCAGAGGAGATATAACCACCTTGGTATTTTGCAAAAAGAAGGCCATCACCAGATGTGGACTCCTGAACCTTGACAATCGTGAGCCAAAATGAAACTCTTTGTTAAAACTTGCCCAGGCTGTGATATGTATTGTGTTATCAGCAACAAAAAATGACCAATGCAATATTCCACCATCCCATAATACTCCCTGTGCTTTTATGCCACAGAAATCCCCCGATCTCATTTGTAACTGACCCCAGGGGGAGAAAAAAACAAAACAAAACAAAAAATCAGTATAATTACTTCCTGATAATTGCCTGCATCCCTAATTTAGCCTTATCTTTTTCCAGATAGGTACGGTGAGCCATTCTGCACCTGTTGTCTTGACTACTATTGGGCAGTCCATGTAGCCAGTACTTCCTAGTCACAAAAAAATCATGTGATTTTATAGTAGCAGGTCTCAAAGTATAGTTTGGGGAGCCCTACAAAATTCTCAAGATTCTTTCAGGAGGATTTCAAAGTCAAATCTATTTTTTTATGTTACTTGTCATTTCCTTTCTTTCAGGAGAATGCAGTTGAATTTTAAGGAGTCAACATAAAGTGTGATAGTGCAGTCACTGAATGCAAAAGTACACATAAGGCCATAACTGTCTTTTGTTAACCTAATGTTAGCTCAATTTGAAAATATATAGAACAAAGTTCATCTTTTCATTATTTTTATTTAAAAAAATATAGTTGTTTCCTTTAAATATGCTATTTATCCTAACATCTGATGAATTTATGGTTACCTTAAGCTATTAGTTAATATTCATAAAATTTCTGGGTTTTAATTTATAATACAATAAATATTGACAGTTATGACCAACATAGAGAAAGTTCTTTAAAACTGTAATATTTAAGAATGTGATCAAAGATCTAAATATTAAAACAGACATAGTCTGTTGAAAGATAAGATAGGTACAACTCTTGAAAACATAGGCATAGGCTAGGACTTTCTAAGCAGAATCCCAATGGTCTAAGAAATAATACCAAGAATCAAGAAATGGGATAGTATCAAATAAAAAAACCTGAGCAGCAAAGAAAACAAGCAGCAGGGTGAAGAGACAATGTAAAGAATGGGATTCTGTCCAGTTATTCCATGGACAGAATAATGACATCAAAAATATATAAAGAATTCAAAAAAATTAGTAGACTCTTCTCAGAAGAAATACAGATGGGTAATAAATACAGGAAAAAATGCTCAACAGCCAGGCCACTGCTTCAACATTCAGCTTCCTTGAAATTACCTTTGCTAGACTAATCAATCCTCCATCCTTAATCTCAGTCTCAGGCAAAGTCTCTGGACATGAGTAAAATGCAGACAAACTTTCCGCCAAGCCATAACACACATCATGTGGAGTCCAACAACCAATGCAGTCCTTCTTCCCACCAGAAACCTCCCAGACCTTGTCTTTACTGGCAGGCTTCCTATCAGCCTTCTGGTCTCATGAGCTCTGACCAGAATCTCCCATAGTTCCAGTGCCACTCACTCAGGTGACATCTCTGTTCCTTTCCAAATTCTTCCCATAAGCCATTTCCAAAGGCTCTTGAACCACATGATCAGGTTAGTCACAGCAACAGCCCCACTCCCAGTACCAAATTCTGTCTTGGTTACTTTTCACTTGTTGCTGAGACAAAACACCTGACACCCAAAATTAGGGAAGGAAAGGTTTATTTAACTTACAGTTTTTGGAGGTTTCAGTCCACAATCAGCTGGTTCCAAGGTAGGGTGGCATGGCACTGGGGCAACATTTCAAGGCAACAGCCTAGCAAAAGCAGCCAGAGTAAAAGGGGCAAGAGCAAGCCTCTTTTTCTCCCATATATTGTACACAGGACATCCCCCCTTCCAAGGTGGGTGTAGCATTCACAAATCTCCTTGCCTCCCTTTGCACAGGACGAGGATATTTACAAAGTAAGAACCCTAGCTCCCTGCTAAGTCTCTCAGTTAAACTTCTGACCTTCTCAAATTGACACAAGGAACAGGTAACTGCTTGTGCTCTACATCCCAGGATGTAGAGCTGCTGAGTTACTTAATTAAGCTTCTAGACTTCTCAAGTTGACACAATGTATAAACCATAGCACCATCTTACCCCAGAAATAATGGCAATTGTGGAAAAAAAATCTGAAAATAATAAGTGCTGGTGTGAATCTGGGGAAAATAAATGAACTTTACTAGATTGTTGGTAGGGAAATAAAGTAGTACAACCACTATGGAAATAAGTGTAGAGAGTCCTCAAAAAATAAAAGCAGAAATTTCTGATATACCCCTCCTAGGTATCTTCCAAAAGAATTAAAATCATCATATTTCAGGGATTCATGTGTACCCATTTTTATAGCAGCACAATTTATAATAGCTAGATCTTGGAAACAGTGTGTATGTTCATTAACAGATGAATGGATAACGAATGTGTGGTATTTATATACAGTGGAGTACAACACTTCCATAAAGAAAGAAACTTGAGAGATTTATGAGTAAATGGATACAACTTGTGAACATAATGTTGAGTGAAGTAAATTAGACACACAAGCTCAAATATCATGCAGTTTCTCTTATGTGAAAAACACTATATATACATATATATGTATATACATAAAGGAGAGATAAATAAGAAGTAGGGAGAAGTTCAAATATTGTCCCAAATTATATATTCCATTGTTTAAAAATATTTCATGGTATACACTAATTTGATTTATTTTCACCAAAAGTTTTATTACATTGAAAGTTTATGTTATTATCTGTTTAGTATTTTTTGTAAGAATTTTTCTGGTTGTTGTCTTGTACTGAGTAATTACTTCAAAGATAACAATACACAGTGTAATAACCATTGTTATTCTCTTTTTATTTGGTTATAAAAATATATTTTAGTTTGTCATAAAAGAAAAAAAAGAAAAAAAAAGAAAAGATTGTGAAAGAAAAAAAAAGATTGTAAAGGGATCTTGAGACCAAAGCATTTGAAATTTTTTGGTCTGCAGAGAGCAGACCAAAGCTACAGTATGAAGTGAAGCCTTTATCTTCCCTGCCCCCAAATCCTCCCCTGAGGGCATGCAGATTAAATCCAGGAGGGCCTTGCTGTGTAATAACACAATATATTAAGACTGAAACTCACAAGGAAGATAATAAAGTGATGAAATTCAAAGTATGAAAAGGGTTTGGTGAGATTCTTTTAAGTATACTGTACTTTAAGAATATGACTATTTAGAGAATGACTAGTTTTCAAAACTATAAGTACATTTCAACTTCTAAGGACGCATGCTGATCAACCCAGAAAATGCCCTGGCTTTAATCCTAGGTGAATTTGGTGCCATGCTCCTTAGATATCAGAACAATAATGATAATTTAGGCTCTAATAACAATGAAGATGAGAAGTCCATATCTGGATTTCTTTAAAAAAATGATTTAAAATACAGAATAAGAAATAAGAAAAGTTAAAATGTGACTGGCTATAGAAAAAAGAGATTACTATAATTTTCAGAACTTACTGATTTTAGTGTAAGCTTTGTTTTTTTTGGATTTTTTTATTTTAAAGATAGTAAAATTCAACAAAACAAAACAGAACAAAGCCAATCAAAACAAAGCAGCAAAACTGGCACAGAATTTCAAAGCAGAATACTAGGAAAAAAACAATAGTTACCAAGTATATCTCATTATCTTTACAATAGTTGTCCATTCCATCAGGCATAGCAAAATCAAACCAAAAACAAAAGAGAATAAAACCAAACAAAACAGAACACTGAATAAAGTAAAACAATTAATCAGAACAAATCAAAACAGTGAAAACAATATTGGATTTCAAAGACAAGATAGAAGGGAATCCCACATGTTTGCTATACTGCATACTATCATCCTCCCAAGAAATGCTCAGACCGCTGGCTCAGGTCTACAAAATCAACCAAACAATACAGTTAGTTGCTTTATGTACCTTAGTTGCTATCAACTCAGCCTGTCCTCGGAACCAGCAGGTTGCTTACCCAGGTGTGTGTGTGTGTTTGCATATGTGTTTGATTCTCAGCCCATGCACCAGTAGGCTCATGGGAGGTGCTACCTGACTTTTCTCTTCCTGGAACCTGCAGTGTAAGCTTTTTAAAGTAAAAATAAGAAGAACAATGAATCATAATAGGAGGAACTAGATGATTCTGTTAAATTCTGAAGTATGCTGTTGCTATCTGAGGCATTATTTTAAAAAAATAAATGGACAAAGTCAATTAAAATTGGCATGGGCGAAATCAAGGGATGAAAATTAGAAGCCCAGAGTTGAGGTTAAAGAGATGCAGGGAGAAGTGTTCAATGTGGACTTAAGAAATGATTTTGGAAGTCCAGCAAGGAAACAGTGAACTTGAGCTAAACAAGCAAAGGAAGCAAAGCACATTAGTTCTCCTAGGAGAAAAAGGAGATATTGGGCCAGCTAGCAAGTTGCATCTCGTTAATAAGAAAAGCGCAGGGACTGTTGGTGGGAGTAGTGGTGGTGGTGGTGGTGTGCGCATGTGTGTGTATGTGTGTGTGTGTGTGTGTGTGTGTGTGTGTGTGTCTGGTGTCAGAGTGGCCACGCCCATGTGTTCTCATTCTGCAGCATACACTCTGGGTGACAGGACCTTGTGCAGTTGATGGACCCTAACAATTATCTGTCCTGAAGACAAAATCTAGGGACCCACAGACATTTGGTCTCTGAGCTTTTTTTGCAGAAGGAAAAATGTACTTGTACTTCTCTTGTGTCCGTAGTGAAGTTCTTGCTCACAGAGGGGCCAAAGTAACACCCAAAAGAGACTTGTTCTTGGCATTATTTAATATGCCCTATATTCAGCAGGAGCAGTTCATTCTAACATTGTATTTTCAGCTATTTGGTTTAACTGACATTTGACTAATTCTCAGGTTGGCTGTTGGAATGAGGCTTTTACTTTTCCATGGAAATGATACTTGCTGAACTGATTTTTGTCAAATTTTTCAAAATGCTATCATCCTTAGCTAAGAAATAATAAGGAAATTCTTTTTTCAGATGAGAGCTTTTCAAAGGTTTCAAAATTTGCTGAACACAAAAGATAAGAATGAAAAATTTTGGTCATCTTCATCATAGATGAGGCCACAGATTCTCCTTAAAATGTCTTTCACTTTTGTATGAAGTTTGAATCTATTGTAAATTCCAAGCTAACAAATGACACTGAAATTTTTATATGATTTTACCTTGCACTGGAAGATTAGAAAACTGTAGTTTTCCTGCACACACATTATATAATTCCAAGAAATTATGGAAATGATCTTTTAAAGTGTATTATGTAATTTATCTGTACTCTTTAGATAAATCAGAATACTTTGCCATTTCAAGAACATAAACATGCATGCACTTTTGTAAACACACACTTTGCTGAATGCTACTTAAAAAGTGTAAGAAAAAAGCTGATGTACAAAACCCAGGTTTAAAAGAGTTTAAACTGAGACATTTTACCTGATGGAAAATTCTATAATCTGTAATCATAAGTTTTTAGAAGAAAAATAAAATTTTATAAGAAAATAATAAGTAACAATAATTAATACCCTGTGTATGAAAATCAATCAATCTTTCTTTCTTTCTTTCTTTCTTTCTTTCTTTCTTTCTTTCTTTCTTTCTTTCCTTCTTTGAGACAGGGTTTCACTGTGTAGTTCAGACTGGCCTTCAACTCACTGTATAGCCCAGGCTGGCCTAGAACCTGCCTCAACCTCCTAAGTGCTGGGGTTACACATGTGCACCACCACACCTGGTTCAAAAATTTAGAAGTAGTTATTCAGGGTACAAAACACAGAAAAGAATCTCTCTTATGGACAGTGAGAAAAGAAAGAAAGAAAGAAAGAAAGAAAGAAAGAAAGAAAGAAAGAAAGAAAGAAAGAAAATAGGAGTATCAAGAAGTCTGGGGTGTAGGGCTGAAATTTAAAAGGGGTGGTCAGTATAGGGTATGGAGAATTTGACATTTAAGCAATGACTTGAAGTAGGCAAGAAAATGACCCATATACACATTTTGGAGGAGAGCATTTTAAGCAGCAGGGACATTTAGGGAAAAAACCCTGAGGCATGGCCTGGTGTCTGCATTGAGCAGCAGGGAGATAAGGGTAGCTGGAGCAGCAGGAGCATGGTGACATTACTGGATAAGAGAAGTTAAGTAGTATGTAATAGAGAGGGGAACTTAACGTTGAAGAACTTTATAATCCATTGAAGGAACATTTGCTAATTTTTTACACTAGGAGAAGTGGAAATTCTCTGACACATTTGAAATAGGAATAAGAGTTGCTTTCTTACCTGTTAATAGGATCACAGGAGGTGGTATTGTATATCAGGTGAGAAATAGCAGTGACACAGATCAGGGAGGTAGTGGTTGAAAGGTGAGATGTGGCCATGTTATGTAAGTAATCTGGTGCTGGGCAATAGAATCTCCTAGTAGAGCTCATCCTGCCACAGAGAGGAATAGCCAAATAATCACTCCAAGCCTTTGGAGTTGAATAAACAGAACAATGGAATTTCTGGGAATTTTACCTCTTTTTACCGGACATTTGGAAACAGGAAAAGCAGCGGTCTTGCTTATGAGGATTTTTCTTCACCTTAAGGATCCTCTAAGTTAGTGAAGGTTACTGCACATTTCTTTGTTTCTCCAGTTGGAATTTGCAATGAGTGTTGATGAGAAAGAAAACTGATAAAAACAGCCACCTTAAAGCTCATCCTTCAGTGCAATGTGATTTCTTTCATTCATACTTAATCTTATTACCCATTAATTGAATTATTAAATATTTTTCATGATATAACTATTTCAATTCCTTAAATGGCTTCTACTCATAGTGAAATCTTTCTTGTGAAGGACTTCTCACAGGTAAGCTTATATGCATCTTGATATAATGTAAACAATGCAACAAAACCAAAGAGAAAATTGTCTAAGATGCTCACGTTGGGTTAGTTCATTAAAGAAAATATTGACATACACAGTAAGCCTTTAATAGAATGCATTGTATTTGACTTTTATTTCTGTTTCCATCTGATCATTACTTCACATGTTAATCTGTAGAGAAATTGGTGAAATGCCAAAGGTCAACTTTAGTTAAGGTAAGGAATTTTGATGTCTCAGCCTGACAGCCCTCACATCATCTACATAATCAGCTAGCACAGAAAGTTACTTAATGAATGGCCATCCCCAGAATGTGGTAATAGAATATTGGGTCCAATGTGTGACTGGCTTTAAATTCCAGAACCTGATTGTCTTGGTTGGCTGGAGGAGGAGAGAACGGTGTTGGTAGTGTTTGCTTGAAAATGTTCTTTGCTGTCTCTGTTAAATCATTAACTTTATCATCCAAAATGTTTTAGAAATGTTTTTCTCTGTAATTATTTAGGATTGTCAATAAGGAAGGAAAATAACAGGAAGATAAGAGACAAAGTTTAAAATAAGATGAGAATGATATTAGTTGACATTTTGGAGGGAGTTTTGCACTGTGTATTACTATTTCTTCAATTTAGGGAGTTAGACTGTCAGTTTTAAAACAAGTAGACTCAGAAAGTACTGCCTGCTTTCCTTACAGTAGATTTAAATCTATCCTCGACCAAAGTGTGGACTAAGAAATGCAAAGTTACAAAAAGTGAATTTATTTGGCAGGTGTATTTTGAAATTAGAAGAAAAGTGTAAGTTATAGGGATAGCAAAAAGGGAAAGGATATAAAGAACAAGAAACAAAGGGTGAATGAGATATGTTCTTTTTCTCTATGTGTACAATTCTAAAGACTTTGGAACAAAAGTGAAGAAAACCACAGAGAACAGTGAGTTTTCTTTTCACCATGAACAAGGTGTAATTCACAAATATTGTTAAGTATATACAGTATTAGTCAACTCTAGGCAAAAGCATAAAGTCGGGGAAATTATTTTCAAAATCTTTTTATTCCTCTTTCATTAGCCTTTATCCTTTATTTGGGAATAGTCATAATACACACAGTACTCAATTCAAAGCCTCCTGGAAATTTGCAGCTGAATATGTTGAATCCTGATTTCCCTAAAAATAAAGTGATGCAAAGTTTAATATTGAGCATATGTTCTGAAAATGAATGATTTGATAATTTCATTGCAATATGAACATCGCTGAGTGTGTTAGTCACTTTCCCATTCCTCAGACATGATACTCCAAATATGCAATTTAAAGAAAGATAGGATTAACGTGGCCCATGGTTTCTGGAGATTCAGTCCATGGTTGGTGGGCCATAAGGCAGAAAGCTGGGGCAGAGCAAAGATTTTTTGTCCATGACTCATGGTTACTGGGAAGCAGAATGGGGAGTAGCATCAGAGAAGTGGGGGCAAAGGACAAGATATGGAACCCAAGGTTATGCCTCCATGGTTTTCACCCAGACACACCTAGAAGTGTGTTCCACTAATTTCCCAGGTAGATCCCAAACCCAGTCAAGCTTGTACACCACTTTAATCATCATATTCCATACTTTATTTACTTTGCACTCAAATACGTCTTGTCAAACTTTACTTTCTCTCCAAATAAACACAAGGTTAAAACCTAACATGATACTATCACCTAACATGATTCCACCCAGTATGGTACAACTCTCCTGCATACAATTGAGTTACAACTATCTTTTTCCCAAAGTCTCTCCCCTTTTTGCCCTTTTCAATCTTGTCACCTGCAGCTGCCATGAACAGTTGCCCATTCACCACACTACTCTGCCTTGGAGCCAACTGAGTATGGATTGAAACCTCAAAAAACTGTAAGCAAAATAAACCTTTCTTTCCCACATTTTTGGGATCATGCATTTTGTTTCAGCAATGAGAGAAAAGTAACCATGACACCAACTTCTCAGCGTCTCCACTGTACAGTTCAACAATTTCATGCACTACTTTCTCAGTGGCTCCTTGTATGGCTTTCTAGGTATTCCTTTGAAATCTGGGTGGAAGCCTCCCTCACTCTACAACCCTTGCATTATGTGTGCCAGTAAAACCAGTATCATGTGAAGAGTTCCAAGATCTGCTATTAGGAACAACCATAGCCAGATCCTCTTAGACTATGGCTGCAGTGCCTCTGAGCACCTAGATGGCTGAGCATAGTGATGTGAATCCATGGGAACCAATTCCCTAGAAGTCCCTTATTGAGCTAGAATCCCAGGGAACTCTCTTCTCAAATGGAAAGTTTATAATTTGCATCTGTGAGCCTCTGATGGAGTCTTACTGATTTCTGAATTGCCCTTAAGGCATTTTTCTTCTTAACCCTGTACAAAATACTTGGTTTGTATTTAATAGCGCTAATTTCTTCAGCAGTCACATCTCATTTGGCCCAACTTTACAGCACATAGTTCATTCTGGGCCAAAATGTGATGTTTTCAAATCTTTTCTACTTTGTTTTTTTCTTCAACCATCATTTTAAATTTGGATTAAGCAGCCAGCATGTCCATGCCACAGCCTAAATGTTAGGCTGCCTTTAGGCCTTTAAATTGCCTCTGCTGAATCAGTTAGCTTACTGCTTTTAATCATGAACTCCCACAAAGTCTCAGGACATGTGCAAAAACATTTTTTTTCTGGAGTGCAACATATACAAGCTGTAGCCCAACTGACAATGGAGTCCTTGTTCCTAGCTGAAAACTCCTAAGCCTGGCCTGTATTATCCGTGTCTCTACTGACATTCTGATCTTCTGAGCTCTGATCAGAATCATCCATCAAGCTCACATGAAAACATTTTAGGGCTCTTGCCAAAAAAACAAACAAACAAACAAACAAACAAAAAAACCCCCTCCTGCCAGTAAGTTCCAAAAGCTTCTCAATCACAAAAACTCCACATTTTTCAGTAGCAGTTATTTTGCTTATTCAATTTCCCTTGTTAGGATACAATATCCAACATCCACAATATAATGGAGATGAGATTTTACTTGATTCATGGTTTTGAGGAACTTGTCCATGATCAACTGACTTAAAGGTAAAAATTCAAGTGTACTTACACAAATGTAGGGGTTATCATTCAAACCTAGGTGTCAATCATTCTATTTGACCTCCTGATGAAGTCAAAAGATGCAGGAAACAAAAGTATGAGGTTACTTGTATATGCTGGTATAACATGGCATACTGTTTAACAATAAATTTCTACAAAATAAATAGATAGAATATACTCTATAATGTTGTAAGTATAGTAAGTAAGTCAGAAATAGTCACTTATTATCATTATCAAATATTATGCATTTTAGGTAATTATATGTGCTGTAGTTTTGTACTACTGTCATCACCATAGATCTGTTTATAACAGCATCACCACAAACATGTGAGTAATGCACTATGTTACAAAGCTATGATAGAGCTATAGGACCACTGTGGTATATGCTGGTAGTCACTCATCAAACCATTGTTTTTGTTTGTTTGTTTATTTTTGAGACAAGGTCTTACTATGTAGTTTAGGCTGGCCTGGACTCACTGTGTAGTCCAAACTAGCCTTGAACTCATGGCGATCCTTCTGTCTCAGTCTCCCGAGTGCTGGGATTTCAGTCGTGTGCCACCACACCCAATTTCAAGATGTTGTTACGTTGTACATGACTGTATAATTCTTCAGAGTCCCAGAATTTTAGAGCTGAGAAAGTGACTATAGTTAATTAAATCTTGTAAAAATTCTCTACATTATGTAATTAAATTACTTTTAAGTGGATAATTATCTAGCTAGTAGATAAGAATTCCTAGCAATAGTTTAGCTTTGACTCATTCTAAATAGTATTTTTATTTTAACGAGGTAATTTTAATCCTTACTTCAAAGAAATTACGTTGCCATTTTATGGACTACAAAAGAATAGAGGAAAGATGCATTTTAGTATCTCAGTCCTTTTAGTACCCTTTAAAATTGACCTTTAAGTGACCACCTGTTCAGGTTCAGGAAACAGACAGGCAAATTGGAAAGCAAGTTTTTATGATAGACTAAATAATCCATATCTTCTGTAAACTCAAGGTTCTTATCATCTGTATAATTCAGATTTTAGTCATCACAATGATAGAATGATTGAGAAATGTCTTTGATGTAAAAGGTGTGAAGAGTTTGGAATTACTTAATATAGGCAAGAAATTTTAAGAATGATACAGGAAATTATAGATTTATTGATAGTTCATTGTACTGAGTTAAATTGAACTAGCTCTGCTTGTAGTAGAAAAAATTTATTTGACCCAAAACAAATCTTCCACCATCTTTTGGAATCTCCAATTCAAAGATTTTGCAACTTCTACCTCTAGATATTTAAGATTATGTTAGATTCTCTCTTGCTTGCCTTGATGGTTTATCATTGTTGATTCAAATAGCTCCTAAATTTTCTGGCAATACTAGAATCGGAGTACATAGAGTCTCTCATCACCTCTTCTCTTCACAAAAACGAGAGACAGAAAGGAATATCAAGAATTTATTGAAATATTTGCCTAATTGCTGCTCTATGGCAAATATTTCAAATTATTTGTCTAACAGTAAATTAGATCTGACATATTAATTGGTTTAGGGAGCCATGCATGATGCTTACTCACTTGTAACTAATTTCTAATTCATTAGTAGCGGGTTTTTTTTTTTTTGTATTTTTTTTTTTTTTTGGCAGGGGGATCTATTTGGAGAAACTGGGTCTAATGTTGAAACATTGTGCAACTTTGTTATCAGAGTTCACAGATATAAAAAGTAGTCTGAAAAGTGTTAGGAAATTCATTCAAGGGGTAGCTGACGACTTACTTCAAACACAATTTCACTTTGCCTTTCCTAGGGTTTTTCAACCAGGAATTAGATTTAATAATAACACAGAAAAGGCTCGTAAGGAAATTGGTAACTTTATGATGGTTGATGCCTACCATTGTTATGTGCCTTTTTCATGATCACGGCAACAGCAGCGTGCTTGTGAAACCTCACACACAACTTGAAAATAGTGTGTCTTGTGGCTATTTATTTTTCTTCAGTGTCCTTTTCCTTAGGATTGGATTTAGGTAAACGGTAGAGTGGGCTGGACACATCAAAAAGGCAGAGTTTCATAAGGAAAACGATTTGGTTCTGATTCACAGCACTATCATTGATAAACAGAGATGATTGGTACTTTTATAAGTTCTGTTGTTTCCAGTTGTAAAGACATTTTCTCTTAAAGTTGAGGACTGAATCCAGACCTAAGCACATGCTCTATCACTCAACTGTATCCGTGTGTTTTTTTAACTTATATATTTTCATTTCTTTTTTTCAATATTTTTATTAGTGCATGTTGCATAATGCTACACTTATTATGGCATTATAAAGAATTGGTACATGTACATAACACATCTTCGTTTTTCTATCTTCTTTCCCTCCCTCCAAATTCTAATTTTTAAAAATAATGTTAGCGTAGAGCTGCAAATAGGCTGTAGGTTGACCAAGTTCATGGTATAGGAGAACTAGAGATTCACAGATACTGGCCATAGAAACAGTATTTTGGTTAAATAAACATATTTATTTATCTAGCTATACTTGAGCACATATAAGTACATGTATGCACACATGCATATACATACATGAGTATATGATACGATATTATCTCTGAAAAAGTCAAAGGTCAGACAGTGTGTTATTTTTATCAGTGATCTTGTTCATTGTTCAGTGAGGGACAGCAGAAAGTATTTTCACTGAACTTCAAAATTGCAGCTGGAGAAACTGAGGCATAGATTACAGTCACAAAATCTAAGTGACAGAACATGTGCAGTGAAGACATTAGCTACTAGTGTTGGCTGAGGAAACAGATCTTAGACTAATTTTTAGGATGAAAGTCAAAGATATTTTAAAATGCATATTTGGTTGATGTGAGTGGTTTGCGGTCATTGGTGTTCTATTTTGTATGTTCTCTGGGGTGATTTTAAATAAATAAACACATAAAAAGCTTTCATTTGCACCATGAAGTAGACTCAGTGAAACATCTTGCAGTGTAATTTCCATCTCTTCAGAAAGGATTGCACTCTGTCTTTAGGATACTCACCCTGACACACCCACACACACCCACACACACTCACCCACACGTACCCACACACACACCCATGACTGTTATGAAAATGTTAAAATGATAAGTATATTCCTGCCAGAAGTGTTATATTTTCTGAAAGACTGATTGTTATGGTATTTGTAGATAGTTGCCATTTAAATTTAAACAGAGGACCCCAGAGGCTCTGAACTCCTTGCAGCCAGACTCAGGGTCCAGGTGATACCACACACTGGGGTACGCTCTGCCTAGCTGCTGGGTACGGTCTGGGAGGTCTTGGCCCCCACCCAGTAAGGTGGAGGCTCTAACAGCACACTCCAGGAGTGCACCCTCACTAGCTGCATACAGGATCCAGCTCTACCTGGTCCCGCGACTCAGCACAACCCACTAGGGGAACACCTGGTCAGCCTCGCAGGACAAAGAACCACACAGGTCCCACAAGAAAATGACAAAATGAAAGACCAAGAGGCAGTATCAATCCCTCAGCCCACTGAGAACAAACCCAAGAGACACTGAAATGGAAGACACTGGGAGTCACACAACTGAACTTTCTGAAATGATAAAAAATGCAGTAAAGAAACAGCTTGATGAAGCTATAGAGAAACTCAAATCAGAAATAGTCTCTCAGCTAAAAAATGAAATGACAATCATTATTAAAGGAATATTGTGTGTATCTAAAGAAGAGCAAGATATAAAAAAGAAGAACATAAGAAAATGATGGAAACTTTGAGTGAACAATATAACACACAAACAGAATGCATGAAACAGGTGCAAAGGGAAATGCAGGAAATGAAAAATTCCATGGAAAGTTTGAAAAACTGCTTCAATGAAGCTGAAGATAGAATGTCAGATCTTGAAGACAGCATGGGGGCTTATGGCCATGAAAGAAAAGATCTCTTAAAAATAATAAGGAGCCAAGAAACAACAATTCAACAGCTACAAGAGGATGCCAAGAGAAATAACATAAGATTAATAGGCATCAATGTAAAAGCAGGGGTCAATACTAATAACCTGCAAAGACTATTCACAGAAATAATAGAATAAAACTTTCCAAACATGGGAAGAGAATCTGAAATACAGGTAACCGAGGCATACAGAACCCCAATTACCCATAACCAAAATCTTCACCCAGACATATAATAATAAGGGTATCAGAAATACAGCACAAGAACAAAATACTAAAACCTGTCAGAGAAAAGAAACAGATCACCTATGAAGGAAAGCCTATCAGAATCATGACAGACTTTTCAACAGAAAGCTTTAAGTTAAGAAGAGTGTGGAGTGAAGTATTTCAAATTCTGAAAGAAAACAACTTTTGACCCAGATTGATGTACCCTGCAAAACTATCCTTAAAAATTGATGGAGAAATAAGATACTTTCATGACAAAGAACAACTGAAGAAATTTATGGCCACCAAACCAACACTGCAAAGAGTACTGAAAAACACTCTACAAAGAGACAAAGTTAGCCACAATCTTAAGAACAACAACCAAAGGAAACCACTAAGCAGGGCAAATAATTAAACAGAAAATGTAGAAAACCAACAACAGAAAGATATCATGACAGGGATGAGCCAGTACATATCAGTTATATCAATCAATGTAAATGGTCTCAACTCACCAATAAAAAGAAACAGACTAGCAGAGTGGGTTAAGAAGCAAAACCCAACAATATGCTGTGTACAAGAAACACATTTCATGCAAAAGGAAATTCACAGACTAAAAATCAAAGGCTGGAAAACAATGTTCCATGCAATAGGAACCCAGAAAAAAGCAGGGGTAGCTATTATGTTTGCAGACAATATGAACTTCAAACTCAAAAGAGATAAAGAAGGTCACTACATGCTTGTTAGGGGAAAACTTCAAGTGGAAGAGATTACAATCATAAATGTATATGCATTGAATATAGGAGCACCCAACTATGTAAGACAATTCTTAATAGGCATGAAAAACCAAATAAATAATAATACAGTAATAACAGGGACCTTAACACCCCACTGTCACAGATCAACCAATCAAAAAATCAACAAAGAAATAACAGAACTGAATCAAACTTGTGAACAAATGGACCTAGTAGATGTGTACCGAGTATTCCACCCATCAACTTCAGAATACACATTCTTCTCAGCTGCATATGGGTCACTCTCTAAAATAGATCATATACTGGTCCATAAAACAAGCTTAAGTAAATGCAAAGGAACTGAAATAATTCCATGCATATTATCTGACCATAGCGCAGTAAAATTAGAAATGAATGACAAAAAAACCTACAATAACCCCATAAACACATGGAAATTAAATAATACTCTCCTAAATAGCCAATGGATCACAGAAGAAGTTAAAGAAGAAATTAAACAATATCTACAATTGAATGAAAATGCAAATACAAATTACCGGAACCTGTGGGACACAATGAAAGCAGTCCTCAGAGGGAAATTCATAGCACTAAGCTCTCATATCAGAAAAATGGAAAGAACACACATAAACAACCTAATGCTGCACCTCAAACTTCTAGAAAAAGAAGAGCAAGTCAAGTCCAAAGCCCAAAGAAGGGAGGAAATTATTAAGATTAGAACAGAAATTAATGCAATTGAAACTAAGAATACAAAGAATTAATGAATCGAAGAGTTGGTTCTTTGAAAGAGTAAATAAAATTGATAAACCTCTAGCCAACCTTATCAAGAAGAGGAAAGAAAAAACTCAGATTCATGCAATAAGAAATGAAAAGGGTAAAACCACTACAGACCCGGTGGAAATACAGAAGATCATCAACACTTACTTCGAAAAACTTTACTCAAATACATTCCATAACACAGAAGAAATGGACACATTCCTAGAAACCTATGAATTACCAAAGCTGAATCAAGAAGATGTAAAGCTAATGAAATTGAAAATGTAATTAGGACCCTACCAACAAAGAAAAGCCCTGGCCCTGATGTATTCACTACTGAATTCTACAACAAATTTAGGGAAGACAATGCCATCACGCCTCAAACTTTTCAATGAAATTGAAAGGGAAGTAAGTCTCCCTAACTCATTCCTGGAAACAGGTACTATGCTAATACCAAAACCAGAGAATGACCCAACCAAAAAAGAAAATTACAGGCCAATCTCCCTAATGAACATAGATGCAAAAATCCTCAATAAAATACTGGCAAACAGAATACAGAAAGTTATCAGAAAGATTATACACCATGATCAAGTGGGATTCATCCCAGGAATACAGAGACCTTAACACCTCACTGTCACAGATCAACCAAACAAATGGTTCAACATACACAAATCAATACATGTAATACACCATATCAACAGGGCCAAGGACAAGAACCACATGATCATCTCAATAGATGCAGAAAAGGCTTTTGACAAAATCCAACACCCATTCATGATAAAAACTCTACAGAAAATGAGAATAGACAGTCTCTACCTCAACGTGATAAAAGCCATATATCATTAATCAACAGCCGACATCTTACTAAATGGACAAAAACTGAAAACTTTCAACCTAAAATCAGGAACAAGACAAGGATGTCCATTATCACCACTCCTATTCAATATAGTTCTGGAAATACTAGCCAGAGCAATTAGACAAGAGAAAGAAATAGAGGGAATAAGGATAGGAAAGGAAGAAGTGAAATTATCATTATTTGCAGATGATATGATACTCTACATTGAAGACCCCCAAAAATCCATTAGAAGACTTCTAGATGTAATAACCAAATTCAGTAATGTAGCTGGATACAAAGTGAACACTCAAAAATCAATAGCATTCCTGTACACAAACAACAAAGTCACTGACAGAGAAACAAGGGAAACCACACCCTTCACTGTAACATCCATAAAAATGAAATACTTAGGAATCAATCTAACAAAGAAAGTAAAAGATCTATACAGTGAAAATTACATTACTCTAAAGAAGGAAATCGAAGAAGATTTCAGAAAATGGAAAGATATTCCCTGTTCATGGATAGGAAGAACAAACATCGTGAAAATGGCCATTCTCCCAAAATTGTTATACAGATTTAATGCAATCCCAATCAAAATACCACTTGCCTACCTCACAGAGCTAGAGAA
>RJWM01005143.1:0-43583 GCA_004363535.1 Dasyprocta punctata | reverse complement strand
CCATCTGGAACCAGAAAAGACCTAGAATAGCAAAGGCAATTCTGGGCAACAAAGGGAAGGTAGGAGGCATCACAATCCCCGACTTGAAACTATATTACAAAGCTACTGTGATAAAATCAGCATGGTACTGGAATCAAAACAGACCTGAAGATCAATAGAATAGATTAGAAGATACAGCCACAACTACAAACACACTTAGCCACCTCATCCTTGACAAAGGGGCCAAACATGTACATTGGAAGAAAGATAGCCTCATTAACAAATGGTGCTGGAAAAACTGGCTTTCTATATGCCATAAACTAAAACTAGATCCATGCCTATCACCATGCACTAAAATAAAGTCAAAATGGATCAAAGATCTGAATATTAAGACAGAGACACTAAACTTACTAGAAGACAAAGTAGGTAAAAATCTTGATGACATAGGAGTAGACAGAGTTCATGAACAAAATCAAATTGCATAGGAAACACTTCCCAGAATCAACACCTGGGATCTCATCTTACTAAAAAGTTTTTGCATGTCAAAGGAAATCTCCAACAGAGTGAAAAGAAAACCCACGAACTGGGAAAATATCTTAGCCAATTGTCCATCAGACAAAGGACTTCTATCTAAAACATATAAAGAATTAAAAGAAATCAGGCCCCTAAAATTCAAGGATCCAATCCAAAAATGGGCATCTAAGATGAATACACAGTTCTCAGAGAAAGAAATACAAATGACAAATAAGTATATGAAAAAATGTTCAGCATCAATGGTCATTCAGGAAATGCAAATTAAAACAACACTGAGATTCCATCTCACTCCAGAAAGAATGGCCAAGATGAAAAAATCAAGCAACGACAGATGCTGGAGGGACTGTGGGGAAAAAGGAACTCTTCTCCACTGTTGGTGGGAGTGTAGACTGGTGCAACCACTGTGGAAGTCAGTGTGGAGATTCCTCAAGAAGCTAGGATTAGAGATCCCATTCGACACAGCTATCCCACTTCTGGGCATTTTCCCAGAAGAATTGAAAACATCATACCACAGTGATATCTGTGCACTCATGTTTATAGCAACACAATTTGCAATAGCCAGATCTTTGAAACAACTCAAGTGCCCATCAATCAAAGACTGGATAAAAAAGATGTGGTATTTTTATACAATGGAGTACTACTCAGCTATTAAGAAAGATTGCATTGAGACCTTTATAAGTAAATGGTTACGACTTAAGACCATACTCACAAGTGAGATAAATCAAACCCACCTGTATAAATACGGTATTGTCTCCCTAATGTAAGAAACTGAAAAAGTATATAAGATCCAAAATCTATAATAAATACTATGTACGGGTAAAAGATAGCTCGAAGAGCAAAAGTAATTGGGAAGGGAAAAGGGGGAAAGAGGGCAGGGAAAAGGAAAAGATACAAATCTGTATATATGTATATGTAAGAAAACTAAAAAAACACACTGCTGAATGTATTCGTTATTGAGAAAGAACAGTTAATACTCATATGATTAGATCAATTTTACATGTCTATATCTGTTAATGTAAACAACCATTTTGAAGATAATGATATGCAACATTGCAACCAATGTCAAGCTTCTATCATCCTGTTTTGTAAACCTGTAATGTTATTATTGTGCATTTACTCTAGACGCTCGTTTGTCTCTTTTGCTTTTTGTCTTTCTTATACGTGTCTTTTTTTCCTCTTAAATAAAAAATAAATAAATAAATAAATTTAACCAGAGAAACAACTACTGAAGCAGTTTTCCCCTTGTTCTTAAGCATCTTAAGATTATAGCTTGGAAATGTTCTAATAACCAACCGAATCTAGTATCCAGTTTTGGGAACTGTACTTATTCCTAAAATAGCATTTTTAGAAAATTGTGTTTACTACCTGGAAACCAGCGCCATGCGTGAGCCGCTGCCAGAGTGGGGACAACCAGACCCAAGCCTCACTCCGTGAGTCAGTGCCATTCACCGACTGCAGAGGGACACAACCAGGCCTCAGCAGGAGGTGATCCTGGCCAGGAAACGATATCATTTTCATTGTTTTTTGGGTTGGGTTTTGTTCTCCTTTGTTTTGTTTGATTATGTTAAATCTGAAGGCATGAGCAGCTACTTGAAAGATAGCAAGACATTATAGTAGCCATTTTGGATTTACTACTGACTTGTGTTGAAGTCCTTTATTGAATTCATTGTTTTGTTTTTATTGTTTCTATTGTATTCTGTTCTGTTCAATTTTTACTATGTTTGAGGGTATTTTGAATACAACAAAAGGCATTATGGTAACTATTGTTGATTTCATAAGGTTTTGAAGTTCTGAATCACCTATACTGATTTTTTTTATTGGTTTTATTCTGTTTTATTTTCTTTGGTTTTATCACCTTTAAAAGAAAAAAAAAGAAAACAAGAAAATTGTGGTTAAACTCCTTCCAATTTTTTTTTTTTTTTTTTTTTTTTTTTTTTTTTTTTTTTTTTTTTTTTTTTTTTTTTTTTTTTTTTTTTTTTTTTTTTTTTTTTTTTTTTTTTTTTTTTTTTTTTTTTGCGGCACCAGGGATCAAACTCACAACTTTGTGTCTGTCAGGCAGGTGCGTAAGCCATTGAACCAAACTCCCGGCCCTAGTCTTTTGTGGCAGAGTCACACTATGTAGCTCAGGCCGACTTTGTGCTCGTGTTGTAGCCCAAGCCAGCCTCGAACTCACAATGCTCCTCCTACCTCAGCCTCCGGAGTGCTGGGATTAAAGGCGTGTGCTACTATGCCCAGCTCTTCCTCCCAATTTCTAAGCAGAAAACTTTAAATATTCAGATGAACATACAACACATTAGCTTTTGCATTTCTAACTTTGTGCCTTTCATGCCAATTTCAACAAACTT
Organism: Dasyprocta punctata; assembly: GCA_004363535.1. NCBI lineage: Eukaryota > Metazoa > Chordata > Mammalia > Rodentia > Dasyproctidae > Dasyprocta > Dasyprocta punctata. The sequence goes on along the minus strand of RJWM01005143.1, from coordinate 40,725 downwards.
TCACTCATATAATACTCTAGGGTCTGAAGCAGATATACTTTTTTGGGTCCTTTCATGAAGTTTTTACCTGATTTTTTGGCAGGGTACCAGCAATCGAACTCAGAACCTCGCACTTGCCAGGCAGGTGCTGTGCCACTGAACTATCTCCTCAGCCCCATTTTTTGCCTTTGAAGGAGTAAGTAAGCTGAATAGAAAACAAAAACCAGCATTATCTCTTTTCATCTCTTTCCTAACCCCACAGGATAACTTAAACCAGGGGAAGACAAGAGAGAATAGAAGTTTTTATTTTTTATTTTTATTTTTTAAAAACAAGACAGGAAAAATGTGTGAGGTGTGAAGGAAGCTACAGCAAAGTAATAAAGTTAGAGCGCTTCAAATACCAAGCATATTTCAATGCCATCTTATTTTATTTCAACTCAAGACATCTTTCTAACATTAAAATATCATATTTTTAAGAGGAAGATAAAGAAATGAGAATTGCTACATCTAAAATGTGTGGAAGGGTGAGTGGAAATTGCATCACTGGAGAGGAGAGGCGTGGGTTATGAAACCTTCAGGTTGGGTGGATCATGCGGCAGGTATCAAATAGTCCGCAGGAAACAAGAAAGGAAAAAATTCCAAGTTAGATGAGGGAACTTGCCAAGGCTGCATCAGAAGCCTCCGTAACCAGAGGTGAGCAGGTGGGTGTCTAGCGACCAGGTAGGTATGCAGTACCCCATCCTCCAGAGACCGGGTGATGCAGCCCGTGTACTGACGGGGACCTGTAGGACACAGAGTTTCCTCCAACGTTTATTTTATGCTTTGAAGCCTCACAGATCACACACACTGCCATAGCTTATTAGCATTTTGGAACAAGAAGTAGAGAAGAGGGAAATGAGAAAACAAGTTTGAGAAAGTGATACAGCTTTTTAAGATAGCATCAAGAAAGGACTACTTGCAGTACTGAGTCCAGCTGAGCTCAAACTTATATTACATATTTTTTTCTGCTAGCCAGAGGATTCTGTCTTGAAGGAACTGCAAACACAATAACAGTAATATGTATTCTTTGCATATGTAACATTGTATTATATTTTATGCCACTGTTATATACGGTGAAAAATAATCTAAAAAGGAAACATTCTCCTCCTTCTAAACAGGTTTCAGTATCCTAATGCAATCATTTCCTTTCTACACATAATGGAAAACCTCTTCCTTCTTTGATTAGGATGCTATTCTGTGTGATGGAGGTGTTTGGGACCTGTATAATGTTCTGCATTGAAATTTATTTTTTTTCCTATACTATCTTCAATCTGTTTGCTTCTCCAAAAATTCATCCAAATCTATGTTAAAGTGACTTAGAGAATTTTAAAACATGTCTTTCTCCAATGCTGATGAACTATGTCACAGGCACCCAGACACTTCTGAAGTTCAACCCTGGTGACAAAACTCTGTTTAGTCCACAGTGAAGCATCCTGCTAGCCACATCTGCAGTAGTCTTCTAAATTTGGTATAATTTCAATACCATTAATACCATTGAATAGCTGCCAACTTTCTTCTGCATTTAGAGGCGGCTCACTTTCAAAGGGGTGAATGTTTTTCAGTTCCCTAACATCTATTTAGAGTTTTCCTTGCTGTGTTAATGATATGGTATCCAATATAATGGATAAAGTTTTACTATGTTCTCACCAAAGTCTATTAATTTCCATCTCCCACTCTGCAAAGCTATTTTAATTTAGGTAACTGCAGACAGATCTGTGGAAATATCTGTCTCTGATTCCTGGTTCTACCAATCAGCATCTTCTTGGGTACAGCAGATATGGAGGACAGATGATTAGATGTTAAGTGTATCTGTGAACTGGTGTTCATTTTTATATGCTGTGAACCACTTAGTAGTGATGACCCCATGCTTCAGACAGGGAACAATTAGGATCCTTCTTCAAGACTCTCAGATTGAAAGAATTTATCTAGTTTCTAAGGCTGATTTCCATGCAAAGGAAAACATCTTGGAATCCCTGGTTGCCTTGGTTTAATAGTTTGGAAGTTGTGCTACATTATCATGCTTAGTTTCTTTCTTAGAAATTATAAACGTTGAACTTACCCTTAAAGTATTGGCTTTGATGGAGACTTGTACATATTGATGGAACTCAGCAACTTTAAATTTGTTTAACTTTGACACAGTCATAAGTACACTCTGGCAACTCCTTTGGGTATTCAAATAGCCTTGTCTGAAAAGCTGAACCAACAAATCTTTAACAGTTATAAGAGTAATGTGTATTGAGAGGCAGTTACTGGATATAAATTGGGTTCGAGATGATTTTTCAATAGGGCTGATTCAAACAAAACCAGAGAAGTGTCAAAAAATATAATTTCACACACAAGGAGCACATTCTGAGGGTGATGCTGCAATATTAATGGACACTCTCTCCCTTCTACTTCTCATCAAAATTCTTAGCCATAGAAACTGAAATGAGAGATTGTTGTTACATTTTTAAAGTTTGGATGAGAATTTTAGAAATAGTAGTTTAGAAAAGACAATTGCTTCTTAAAGCTAAACTATTAAAACTCATCTCCTGTCACTGGACTTCAGAGATATAAATTACTAAGTGTCTAGAAAATCTAGTGAAATATGTATGGAAAAACATTGAAGAAAAAATTTAGAAACAATCCTAATATCAGAAGATCTCCGAGTTGTATATATTTTGTAGAAAAACTCTATAAACTTTTCAATATATATTGGATTTATTATATTTCTCCAGAGCAATTTGAAAGGCGCTGAATTATGTTCCCTTTCAGCTTCCAAAAAATAAAAACACCACAAGTAATAAAAGCAGAAAAGTTGACTCTGAAATTCATTTTTGTATAGATTTATAGAAAAATTGCTTTGATGTCTTTTCCATTCCCTTGCTATTTTTTTTTTAAAGAAAGGGAATGTCTATTAAGTTTAACATAAAAAAAGCCTTTCTTCAAACCTCATTTATCTTTGATGAGCCCTGGGCAGAGTGCCATAATAACACTATGCACATTATAAGAATTCTATAATCACTCAGAGTCTCTTCCCTTTCTTTTATAATCAGCTGAATGTTGTTATCCCTTCTCCCCCTGCCGAGAAGTTAGCAAGACTGGGCTGGCATTGCTCAGTGCTGGCTGCTCTACACAAAAGTGAACTGAAATCGGATTTCAATGTGTCTTATTAAAGAAATCTTCATTTCACACTCATCGTATGGATTTATGAAGCCTTCTTCAGTTTATCAGGAGCTAATAACTTAATTAATTGGGACTTCTCAGGGGTCCAGTTGGTCCTGCTTGCTTTGGAATCTGCCAGTGCCCCTGGTGATTGATGGGTAGGCAGATCCCTCTGCCTTTCTTGAGAGTTGGGCGGGTGAGAATTGCTCGGACCTCACAGGTGTAAGTCCTGGCTGAATCCTGCTACCTATTGTTTCCTTGAGACACAAAGAAAATGCGAACAGTGCAAGTTCATATGTCAGAGCGTATTTACGCTTCAAATCAAGTAGGAAACGATGCGAGTGCAACTGGCATGATCAGACTTTTATTTCTCTTTTTATTCATCATAAAGAAAATATCTTTACCTGAAAATTCTTATTATTAGAGACCTAAACAAGATATTTGTGGTTCTACTTTTACAGGTTATTTAACATATGTTAAAGAAGTAATCATTTTTTACTAGGAGCAAAATGTGAGATCTGTTTGGTGAAATTAGATTTGATTGAGTCTGAAGCTCATGGTGTTTATTGGAAGTTCAGGTTAAGACAGTATCAAGTAGGTGAGGACAACACACAATATGCTGTTATTTCTACTTATAATCTTAAGATTTTTTTTAGGCAAAATTATGGTGACTCCTCAGGGACTCTGGGTGATTTTGATATGTTAGTGTAGACTCACTAGTTGTAACAGATGTGCCACCCTGGTGGGAGAGGTTGAGAGTGGGGAGTCTGTCTCAGCGCACAGGCACAGGGTACCTGGGAGAGCTCTGTAACTCCTGCTCAATAGCGCTGTGGTTGGGTTGGGAAGTAATGCTCTGACTCTTGTCATCTGAGACAGGTGATCATTCACCGTCTGGGGGAGGGAAGACCCTGCCTTTGTCTCTAATGAATGTTAAAATTGCTTTAATAACTAGAGCAAAAAGGAAAAAAATACATGCTTATAAATCTAGCTTGGAAATTTGATGATGATACTAGAACACACACACACATACATACATACACACATACACAAAACACTTGAGTGGGGAGTTCAGGTCTTTCTCAGTCTTAGAAGTTTTCAGTCTACCTCCTGTATATTCTTTCCAACAGATATAGCAGACACAATTTGTTTTCTGAATCCAAATCTAATACTTCCCATGACCGTTTATGCCAGTTCATTTAAAATTACGTGATGCTGCCCGGTGTGGTAGTGCACACATATAATCCCAGCACTTAGGAGACTGAGGTAGGAGGTTCAACACAAGTTTGAGCCCAGACTGGGTTATACAGTGACTTGAAGGTCATTCTGAACTACATAGTGAGACACTGCCTCAAAAATTAAAAAAAAAATATATATATATGTAATGTTTACAGTTTTAGCCTCGTTTGTTGTTAATGGAAGCACTGTGATGTACTAGAGCTGTACGAAATTACTCTAGTAATATTTGTTTTGTTTTTGTTTTATTCTTTGTATGGGGCCTTATTATTCTATGGAGATATTGGCTTTCTATTTAATTTTGTCTGGATATATTGAGAGGCGTTTTGTTTTTGTTTTTTGCAGTTTTGATTTGAAAAAAGAATTTTGCATAATTGTTTTTTTTCCGTACTGCAGTTTGCAAATGCTAAGTAGAGGCACAGAATGGTGAAATGACTTGGCCAAGGATGTGTGCTAGTTTCTATTTATTGGCCATCTTAGAGTACTCTGATTCTTTTTAACTAGTACTATTTGATTTTGAAGTTAAATTTCTGTAACTTGTAGAACCACCTGTGACCTTTGTTTCCCTGATGACTAGTAAAGTCGCCAGTGAACACCATTGTAGTCATTCATGCAAATCTATTGTAAAAATGCCAAAATGAGATACTTGGAGCACCTAATTTATTACATATCATATACATGGATGTCCCCTAAATGGGTCTCCAGATTTCTTCTGTCCCACATTTCCCTTTAATATGGCCCCTGAGGCATCCATCCGTAACTTCTAGCCCTTTCTTCAGTAAACCCAGACTAGATTGACTAGACTGTCCAGGTGCAACCTATTTTATTTATTTATTTATTTATTTATTTATTTTTAGATAGAAAAACTAGCACTTGAGTCACATTACAAGTAAAAATGGCTGTGAAAGAAACCTTTGACAACTTCCTAAATTGAAGGCAGGTTGATCTAATTATTTCCTTTGACATGTGTGTCATTATTTGTACTATCAAAATGTGTATGGCAATTCTCTTTGCTTGATTCTTGGCATCACTAATTTTGTTAGCATTTGTGAAAGCAGTGCAGTTTTAGGTTTTTTCCTACCAGGTTCTGTCCTCAAACCATTGTCCTCTCTGTGTACATTTTCCAATTATGGGCCTTCTCTTATAAATGAGTTTTTAAATTTAATTTTAATTAGTTTAAATCACTCCAGTTAAGAGAAACCATTGAAATCACTGTCAAATTGTCTATGTGCCTGATTTGCCACGTCCCTGATTTCCAGTTTATCTAAGTTTTGTTTGCGACAATGATTTCTGTGCTATTTTAAGTGGTTTTATAAAAACAATATGCAAGATTATTTCTTTAAATTATAAAGTTGTTAACCATATTAATGTAAGACTCAGTTTCATTCTATCTCTCCCTCCCAGAACCCACCCCAATTAAAACAAAAACAAAAAGCAAAACAAAACAAAACAAAACAAAACAAAACACAGAGAGACTTTCTCAGACTATAATGAAATGAAGCAAGGTCATAGCTGTAAGAAAATAAGCTAATTATTTAAATAGCAGAATAGTAGAGGTTAAGCTATGGTAGAGTTCATTTTAAAATGGACTTGATGGTTTATAATAGCCTGTGCAGTTACAAGGCTGATATAAAAAGCATAGTTAAATACAATTTAATGCTACATTAACAGTAGTATAGTATCTAAGAAGGGAATAGTCTTAGTAAATTCTACAACAGTCAGAACACAGATGATATAATGGATTCAGTTATTGGGACCATGTTATTAAGATGGACATTTCCAAATTGCCACACTCCCAGAGGGAAACCCCAGAAGATAAAGTTGTACAGAGAATGAAACTTGTTTAAAGAATGGCAGAAGAAACTAAAGCATAGGTGTGTTAGAAAAGAAATGACTTTGAGGGCAAAACAGAGGCATGTTCAAACATTAATGAGCTCTTGAACAAAAGATTTAGACTTAACATGAGGATTTTCCTGGGCTAAACTGTAGTAACAGTTTTTCAGGAAATACTGGATCTTTGTATTATCTTTTACCACATTTTCATCTATTAGGGTATAGTAGTTTGATTTGTAGGCAAGGTAGGTGTCTGTTCTCTATAATATAAAATTTCTTACATCGTTAAAGGTATAACTTTTCCTAGAAATAATTGACATCAGTAGACAAATGGTCTCTCTCTTTTAAAATATTTTTTACAGGGGTATCACAGAGTGGTATATCCCTTCAGGATATACCTTCACTCCGAGCTTTATCTTTGTCCCTTATTATTTATTATTATTATGTTTTTAAATTTTGAGACATGGGCTTGCTAAGTTACCTAGGCTGTGCTCCAACTTGTAAAGCTTGTACTTCAGCCTTTCAAAGTGCTTGGATTATAGGTGTGTGGGGCTAAACCAATCCCTTTAATTTTTTAAAAAATAAGTACTATGTATGTGAAAGAATATTTGAGATTTGTTCTCTACAAAAGGAAAATCAGAGTACTGAGAAGGAGTTTTTTTGATATGTGGAAAGTTTCTGTTTTTTGAACCTAGGTTGCAGATACATGGGTATGACCACCTTGGAATATTTATTGATCTACTCTTTTTTTTATTTTAAGGAGATTAAAAGAAAAAAAAAACAATAAAAACAGAACAAAACAGTAGAAATGACATAGAATTTCAAAACAAAGTGATAGGAATTTAACAAGTCACTATATTGCATATTGTTATCCTCAAAGTATTTGCTCAGATTACAAGACATAGGCATGCAAAACAGATCAAACAATATAAGCAATCACAGTTTCTTTCCTTGAACTAGTAGGATCAATAGTACAATTATCTTAGCTATCTTGTATATATATGTATATATTTTTGTCCTTTTTTCTTTCCTATTTTTCCCCATCTCAGTTGTTTTTTCCTTTTGAGCAGTTTCATTCCGTTTCACAATATCTATGGTGCCTTTTGGACCTCATCCAATCTTTCAGTTTAAGTGAGGGAGACATTATGATGTTTACACATGTTAGTCTGATTTGTTTCACTTATGAGTATGGTCTCTATTTGCATCCATTTACCTATAAAAGCCTCAAATTTATCCTTCTTTATGGCTGAGTAGTACCCCATTGTATAAAAACACCACATCTTTTTTATCCATTCTTCAACTGATGGGCATTTGAGTTGTTTCCAAGATTAAGCTACTAAAAATTGTGCTGCTAAAATCATAGGTGCACATATATCGCTGTGCTATGATGTTTTTAATTCTTCTGGGAAAATACCCAGAAGAATTAAAAAGAGATGGGACCTCTAATCCTAGTTTTCTGGGGAACCTCCACACAGATTTCTACAGTGGTTTCATCCATCTACTCTCCCAGCAACAATAGAGTGTTCCTTTTTCCCCACAACCTTTCAGACAGGTGCTTAAGCCACTGAGCCAAACTCCCAGCATTCCCCACAACCTTTCAGCGTTTGCTGTTAATTGATTTCTTGATGCTAGCCATTCTTTCTGGAGTGAGATGGAATCTCAGAATTGTTTTAATTCGTATTTCTTTAAAGACCAATGATGTTGAACATTTTTTCATATATTTATTTGCCATTTGTATTTCTTCATCTGAGAAGTATTGTTCATCTCAGATGCTCATTTTTTGATTGAGTCTTTGAATTTTGGGGACCTTAATTTTTTTTAATGTTCTAGATAAGAGTCCTTTTTCTAAGGGACAGTTGGCTAAAAATTTTTCCCAATTTATGGGTCTTCTTTTCATTCTGTTGGAGATTCCTTTTGACATGCAAAAACTGTTTAATAAGACAAATCTCAGTTGTTGATTCTGAGAAGTATTTCCTGTGCAGTTTGAGTTATGTTCATGAACTCTCTGCCTGCCCCTATGTCTTCAAGCTTTCTACCTACTTTGTCTTCCAGCAGATTTAGTGTTTCTGTTTTAATATTTAGATCTTTATATTTAGATCTTTTAATTATTTAGATCATTTTGGCTTTAGCGCATGGTGAAAGACATGGATCTAGCTTTAGTTTTTGACATATGAAAAGACAGTTTTTCCAACACCATTTATTAGAAGGCTGTCTTTCTTCCAGTGAACATGTCTGACCCCTTTGTCAAAGATAAGGTGATTGAGTGTGCTTGTAGTTGTGGCTGTATCTTGTAATCTATTCCATTGATCTTCAAGTCTGTTTATTTTTTTTGGTCATTACCATGCTGATTTTATCACAGTAGCTTTGTAGTATAATTACAAGTCAGGGATTGTGATGCCTCATGCCGTGCCTTTGTGACCAGGATTGCCTTTGCTATCCTAGGTCTCTTCTGGTTTCAGATGAATTTTAGGAATTATTTCTCTAGATCTACGATGTATGACATTGGTATTTTGATTGAAATTGCATTACATCTGTATAAAAATTTTGGGGGAATGGCCATCTTCACAGTGTTTGTGCTTCCTATCCATGAACAAGGAATGTCTTTCCATTTTCTGAAATCCTCTTCATATTGATCTACTCTTATGATTTATGCATTTTTCTGTACGTATGTTGTAATTAAAAAATAAAGTTGATTTTAAAAGGAATGTAGGTAGTATATATCTAAGATATGAAATGTACAGGAAACTTTCAAGAGGTCTTTAAACTTTTGTTGTTATTATGGGAACACTACTCAAATAAGAAGAAACTGTAAAATGATCAAGCTGTTTATTTACTTATCTATGTACTTTTATTTTATTCTCACTTCTTCCTTTCAGAGATAACTATTATATGAATTTTCATCTTGTAGTTCCTTTACTTTAAAAAGAAACAAAGTTTTTTTTTTTCCCCAAATATATGTAACCCTGAGAAGAGGTTGCTTTCTATTGCTTGTTTCGGGACTTTATCAAAAGTGCTTGGAATACTATATGTAGCTGTCTGTACTTTGCTTTGTCCATACACTTGCATGCATTGTTCTTTCTATTGATCAGTAGGACTAAACTTTTATTGGCTAAATGTGTGCAAATAACTTTTCCTATGTTATCATTTCATGAATAGTTTTTTAATTTTAGTTTTTAAATTTTCTTTTACAGTTAGTGGTTTCTGGCTTATTCAGGAATTTTTGTTTTAATTTTACTTGTGGTTCTGGGAATGGAATCCAGGGCCTTGAGTATGCTAAGCAAGTACTGTACTACTGAGCTACATTCTCAGCTCCATGAAGTTTTTTGTTATTCTGAGGTCACACAGATACTTTCCTGATTATATTTTAAGTTTTTAAAGGACTATACTTTCATATATAAGTCCAATTATCTGGAATGAAATGGGAGTCCATTAGATTTCATCTTTTTCATGTAGACAACAAACAACATCCAGCACATTTATTGAAGAATTGTCAGTTATCCACAAGCATGTTCCAGCTTTTCTATTCTGTTTCACTAGCTCTTTGTATAACTTTATGCTGGTATTGCACTGTACATACCAATGTAAATTTATACGTTCATGATTTGTAGACCAAGATTCTTCATGTGTTTCTTTTTTAGGCTCCATTTAACCCTTGGATCTATTTGAATGCTTTCTATCACATATATATTTTAGTGTTTGTATGTCAAGTTCTGTATACAATTCAGTCAAACTCTTAATGTTAAATATTTAGCTCAATGTGTGGCAGATGTGACCTCTTTGTGGTACTAAGACATCTTAACCATGAAGATCATATGAATTCTTGCCATGATCTAATTAATGCTGTTTTATAGACTTTTATTATTTTTACCTATCCAGGTATTTCACATCTTCTTGGTTTTAAGAATTATTCCTAGGCAACTTAAATGCTTTGTGGCAATTGTAAACTTTTCAAATTGCATTTTTGTGCTGTTGGCTTTTGTGATATGGGCATGAAATTGATATTCCTGCATTAATATTTTATCCAGTTTCTTTTTAGAATCTTATTAATTTTAATAATTTATAAGTGAATTAGTTTGAATTTTCTATGTAGAAAGGCACACATTTATGAACATTTGTGAATAATGACCATTAATTTTTTCTTTTCCAACTCTTGTGACAGTTTTTTCTTTCTTTACTATAGAACAGGATTTGCCGTAAACATTTTAAATAGCCTAAGTGCAGAGGGCAGCCTTATCTCACTGCTGATTTTAATGCATTAGAGAGCTTTATCATACAAACAGAACATACAAACAGAAGGCATCATCTCTCTTTGGAAATCACTCAAAATTAATGAGATCTTTTTTTTTAATGAGCAAAAGATTTACAATATCTATTTTCCATAAAACCAGGGAAGAGATATAATTCCTTTGTAAAAACTCCCCCCCCAAATAGCTCAGCAAACAGAAACAAAATAATGCAGAATTGAAGGAAGATTTTTAATAGGTGCAAGAAAAAAATGCATTAGAGGAGATCAGCAAACAGCCAAAAGATACTTTGTTACAGAATCTGAACAATAAAATCAAAACAGTCAAATGGAAAAGAATTTGAAATATTATTCAAAAAGGCTTTCCTAAAATTAAAAACAAAATACAAAAATCAAGTTAGCAGGCAAAAACTTGACTCTCTAGAAGAAAAAAGTTGGCCCAGAAAATTCAACATTGGGACAAAGCCTAGTAAATTTCCTGGATTTGAAAGATAAAGAATGAATCTTTCGGGCAGTAGTGTAAAAAGAACAAGACACTTATTGGGGAAATAAAGCTGTAATAAACAATGGAAAAGAGCTACAAAATACCCAAGGGAAGAAGGTGTGAGCCAATAATTTTTTTTTAGTTCAACTAAGTTGTTCTCCAAGTATAAAGATTCAGATAAACAATTTTGAACATGTAAGCAACCTGGAAAAATTCGACTAAGAGAAGAGCTGGGGAAAAACTGGCAAAGTAATTTGTTGGGAGCATTGAACATACATAAGTAAAGCCAGACCTGAAGCAAATGTGAGATTTATGGTGACAGAACAGACTACATCTATGAATGACAGCTAGCTACAATTGGAAAGAAGGAAAAAAGGAAAAGATAATTTCACCAATTATAAATGTGCTCTATTAGCTAACAGCCAAAGAAATCATTCATGCTTGAATAAAACAGTAATATAATTATAGGTGTATTTAAAAGTACAAATGTAAACATTAATGCAGTTAATATTTAACAAAAATTATATAGTAGAGAAGTGTTAAGTGGAAAATAAAATAGAACACTCTTTTCACTATTCAAAGTAGATTTAACTCCTGTCAAAAGAAATAGGTGACTAAGGGTATTATGCAAAGTCATAATTACAAAGATAATGACTAGAACAAAAAGACAAATCTTTGTAACTATCAGAGGAAGTACACATAAAAAATAAATCAAAGAAGTGAGTCTTAAGTATTTTTAAAAATCTCTGTGGATAAAATCATAATATGTCACAGAAGAAAGAACAGAAATATCTTTTATATCAATAAGTATAAAAGAAATTAACTGGCATATTTTCAGAAAAATTTTTCTAATAAAGCAGAATACTGTATATAAATATATAGAAATGCACTGTATATAATCATGTATGATAAATAACTAAAACAGAATGATTCAAAATGGTTTAAAATTAAATGATGGCAAGTTATAAAAGAAAACGAAAAACAGAAAAGTAGAGTTATAATCAAGGCAGCATTCTGGTCAACAGTGAATAACACCTTTAAGATTGAAAAATGAAAACAGTATCCATGAGCCAAATACCTCATCCTCATATAACATATGGAAGCATAAATGTGATGGAAGACTTCAACTCATCTCTCAGCCCAAGATAGTGGTAGAAAAATAAAGACATGGAAGAATGCTATTGTAATTTTATAAAGAAGTATAATTAAAATACTTCGTAAAAAGATTCAAAAATTAGCTTAATTTTCTTGGGTGAAATAGAGAAAGTTACTAAATTGCTTTTTCATATGTTTTCACATTCTACAAAGCCTTTAAAGACTAGGTTATGCAATGCCATTTCAACCACTCCAATGAATGTAATACATCAACAATTTCATTTAAGAAGTAAGGCAGTTATTTAGTTCACTAACATTTTATCTGTGGAAAGTAAAGATAACTTGGGTTTTTAAAACCTAGGACTGATTATGAAAATCAGTTAGGTTGATATAATTCACACTAAAATGAAGGTGTGTATATTCCTGATACAATGTGGTAGAAGGAAACTGCTTCCGGTTGTTCCTTATAGTCAGTGCAGAGAAAAATGGTACCATCAGTTTCTGCACTGATTTGCTCACATCTAGACCATATCTAAAGCCCCACATATGAGAGAGAGCAGCTATATGTAACTATGGAATCACTATATAGTTATTTTAATCATCATCTACAGTTTTTTTTCAATACCCATCTGCCTTTTGCACAACTGAGAACACTGGGAATTGGTAGGAATTATCAGTTCTGCTTTTTTCAAATTTTAGTGATGATAAGGATCTTGGAAATTTCACAAAGAATGTGATATTGTTTTTGTTTTACTTCCTGTACGTCTCTCTCCAGGGGTCAAGAAGTCAATGGGGGAATTCTACCAGTTCATTTCAATTATTTAACCTGGAATTAAGAAAATAACTATGGGTATTTGAGCACATTGTTAAGCAAATTCAGTTCACACTTTCATGTATAATCTAACATCATCATTTCTTGTTTTGGCTAGTGAATCACAGTGGCTTATCTGATTCATAGAGCTTCTGGATCCTCTTGAGAAATAGTGAAATAGAACTGATCACTTACGGAACATACTAAAAAATTTCCATCTGGCTAAGATTTGGAACTCACACCTCTGCATCATATTAGCGAAGTTCTGTCTTCTCAGTATTAACTATCTACCTTTTGGTTACTCTCGAGTCCTAGTTTAGTTAACCAACAAAGCCAAACATCAGAGCCATTTCAAGTTACTTAAGTTAACAGAGTATTTCTAGCACCTGAGGTAAACATATCAGAGTAAAAAAATTGGCTTGATAGACTATTGTGCCATTCTCCTTGGCTTATGAACGTATTTAGAACATATTTCTTTTCACAGTCTCCAGGTATCTGGTGATATAAGTTCAAAAATTCTTGCAAATATTTTAGTGTGTAGGATATCCTTTCCTGAGTCATATTGTGTTTTTGCTTCCACTGGAAAATATGTAATCAGTTTCTAGTTACCAATATGGAAGTGATAACATATAAAAAAACTATTTTAAGTAAAAAATACTTGTCTTTTTCCAAGACAACTGCCTTGGGTAAGGCTATAAATGAATCTTCAAACAATGGAAAGTTTCCATACCTAAGAAAGGTAGTAAGTACTGATTTTAATTGGTCAAGAAGCTCTGTTAGCCTGTATTCTTCCTCATCCACCCAAAGGTTTCCATGCAAAGTCAGTGCCTTTACTTTCAAAAACTATGCTTGACAAGGGTATGAGTTTACCTTGTGTTGCAGTATAGCTTTTAGCACAGATAGACATATGATCTGATTTTTCAGCCACATTTGGCTTGCATTTAAGATAAGTGAATACATAAAAGCTTCTTTCTAGGCTTACTACGGACGTTTAAAAATTTTTTTACTACATCCTGTGTTGAAAGTTTAAATTCTGAGCTTTTTATTTTTGTAAATTCTCCAGAATAACATCTTACTGCTTGGTAATTTAAATTACCATCACTGTTTGACAGTTAAGTACAAGATCCAATTGTTCTCCCAGTTTATTATCCTCTATAGTCAGTTCATCTAAAGTCATCTTAGTTGATAATTTAATAAATCATGATTCCAGTGCATGCTGCAAATTACCGGTATCCGTTTTCTACTATGTTTCTGCATCTCAGCTTACACAGCTCAGTAACCGACTCCTAGAATCCAACCCTGGTGAATCTATTCCCTTGGTTCATTGTAGTAACACGTACTGAATAACTTTGAGTTTAGTCAGGAAAAGACAGTGCTTTTTTAAAGCAGAGATGATTTAATTTAGGTGACTAACAATACGTTGAAGACTTGGAGGAACGAAAAGAGGAGGGTGATATAACCTAGAGACTGCTGCAAGATGCAGTTAGTACACTGGGGATATAGTTCAGCAAAACAGCACCTGCCTGGCAAGGGCAAGGTAGTGAATTTTATTCCCACTACCAAAAACAAAAACAGAAACAAAAAAAAAATGCAGTTAGTATTCGTAAATCTGGAGAAACAAAAGAGAACAGAGGTGAGGAAAACACCAATGCTATGCTACTTGGCTTTTCACAAAGAGCGTATTAACCAGGGAGAGGCTACTTAATCAGTGCTGGAACCATGGGAGGTCAATATTAAAGATGTCTAAGGAGCAAGGAGTTTTGGACAGGCAAGTGCTAAGACTGCTAAGACGGTGTGATACACTGGAACAAGGAGAGAGGCCAACTGTGTCCTATGTATCCTGGAAATGTTGCAGAGCACTGGTGAAGGAAACATTTGAGATGTAAAACTAGCTTGTTACCTGCTTTTTATCTTTCAGTGTTCGTCAGTGCCTCTGAGCTATAGATTCCAACTGGAAGTTACCAAGCAAAGAGGTTGTTAAGACCTAACATAATAGATGTAGATGACTTGGTTTCCCTGTTATCTATCTCAGTTTTCCTGATATTAATGGATATTCTGTTGCCCCAAAGTTTTGGAGTAAAAGGCTATTCCTCTTTATGCTAATTTTGCTTCTTTGAAGTGTCACTGTGATTTGTCTCTTCCATTTTCACTATTATCTCAGTCTAAGACTTCTTCTCTCTAATACTATAATTGTTTTCTTAAAAAAAGAAACTTTGAGCAAAAATATTACATGAATTTGTTAAATTTCTACTAATTTTAGAATATGCTATGCAGTGCTTAAGACTCTATGTTAAAGAAGTATTGACATATTAATCAGAAGGTATAGCTATGAATTTAGGCTCTATGGTGTGCTTTACTGTGAAATGGAAATAAAACATGTATGAGTTTAGGAAAGCAATAAAGCCTCTAGAAAAGACAAAGAGCTCTACCATTGTCAACTCCAGACAATGTTCAGAAAATATATTTCCTATTCAGTGAAACCTATTAGATTAAAGATTATTTTGCTACAGTAGCATTATTACAGTCTTTGTATACCCTATATTCTTCAATTTCTGTTATGTATTTCTAAACAATGTCCATCATTGTTTTTTTTTAAATAGATGAAATATTTACATCTCTCCTTTCCTCCTTCCTTCCTAAACTGAGCAAATATTGCTCTTTAAGCAAGGTTTTATTCTGGTGTCCTAACTTTGTGAACCCTGACCAAGAAGTTCATTATATTACCTGAGTATTTGTTTCACATTATTTGTGTATAATTTACCACATGATACTCTCAACACTAAGTACAGAAATGCCACAGTAAGGAAGATGGATTTCTCATGACATCCTTTACCAACTTAGCCTAACCAAACAGCAATTTCAACACTGTACTCAATCTTTAATACTTTCTATTTCCTCCATTAAATTTTGAGATCCACTTTGAAGGCAATAAATAAATGTCATTTGTATTTCTATTACAAGCATCTAGCTCAATGCTGGATGCATAGTGTGCTTCAATAAAAGCCTAATGTAATTTAATTATATACCAGTGGAACAGTGCCTTAGTCAGGTATTATAATGGTCTTGGGTTACACGCATGTTTTTGATTTCCCTACTTATTCTGATCCGGCAAGTAGCAATTTTCTAACCTTTAAAACACCTCAAAAATATTATTTTTAAAAGTTAATATCCTTTCCTGAAATTATGTAACTATTTCTTATAGACATTTGACACCCTGAAGAAGTATATATTATTCCAACTTTTATATGCACATATTAGTTTTACCTGATTAATGACTGTTAGATTCAATCTAATTTTAGTGTTGCATTCATTGCATCAATAATTTATATAGAAAATATTGCATAGCTTCCTTCTGAAAACTGGATTTTCTTGAAGAGGAATATTGGTAGCCTCTGCTTTATCATGTTTTTGCTGGGGTAGCAGCCATTCTGGATGGTGCTTATATTTATATTTAATCTTTTGAGAAAGGCTTTGAAGCTGATTGTAAGCTAGCTAATAAAGTACAATTAAATCCTAAACCAAGATTTTCAAACAGCAGCAAAAGTTATGAGACAAAGGGCAGTCTTTGTCTATGTGCTGAAGAGTCCTGGAGCAGGGAATCTTCATGAAGCCAGACTTACACATGTGCATCTCAGTTGTTGTCTCTGCTTTCAACTCAGCATACAGACAGCTGTGGCAGTGTCACCTTAGTAATATGGTTACATTGGTGCCTTGATTTCTGAGAATTTGTGTTCTTAGGAACCAAGGACACATATATACAGAGAGAAAGCAGAAAGAGAGTGAGAGGGAGAGGGAGAGGGAAGGGGAGAGACAGAGGGAGAGGGAGAGAGAAAGAGGGAGAGAATTAACAAAGAAGTGTTTTATATGCTTGGGCATAGATAGAGGTTAGAGTGTTAGGATATCTCATCTTCAGGAGCCAGTGTTACCATAATGAAAAGAATGGACTTTCTGTCTGGGCAAATACCTGTTTGCCCTTCCATATGACTCCACTCTGCACACTGGAGGATATGATGCTAATGGAGTCCAGTTGTTTCTTTCCTAAACTCATTTCTTTTCTCTGCATCTTGCCACTGTTTCAGTCTGAGGCAAGCTGTGGCAGGCACACTTTCTACAAGGGTACCCATGTTGAGAAGCAATGACCAAAGGCTCAGTGCCAAGTCTCATCATTAGCATTAGGGAGAGAAAAAAAAGTCTTTTTGCAGCCTTGATCGCTGGAATGCTACCCACTGGCAACAAAATAGCTTTGTTCTGTCAATTAAACAAATTGTTTTGCAGATCTACTAGGTGTTTAAAGGATGTGAAAATAGAATTTTCAGGTCTTTAGTGCCATTTCAGAAGATCTGCCTGCATTCTGTATTAATATCTGGAAAATTGAAAAAAATAAAAGAGGAAGGCACTTCTCCAACTATGTTGTTAATGTACCCTTGTGCCAGAGTATTACAGGGAATAACAGTTTACAGAGGTTTCATTAAAATAGACACCCTTTTGCAAGGTATTTAATGAAAATCTGAATACAGGAAGATCTTTTCCTTACTCTCCCAGGATGTCAAGGCAGCCTGCAGTATCAGAACAAAAGGGGATTGTATCAGTCAGGTTTTACGAGAGAAACAGATATAACACAAGATATACAAATGTGTAAGAAATTACAAGATAGGCTTATGATGGTCAGCCACAGAGTTGGATGAGGAAGTGTGCAGAGGGTGTCTGCACACTGGAGGTGAAGTGTCCTGTGCAAGATGTGGAGCTCACTGCAGTGTTCTGTGCACGTCCCAATCAGGAGACTGATGGGTCTGTGATGGAACACTGTAGAATCTATGCCAAAAGGCTGAAGAGTCTAAACTGGAAGGCTGAAGAGTCTCAGGTGACAGATGAACAGTCTATGCCAGAAGCCAGGAGATGACGTCCAAACTGAAGAAGACTGGAGCTCCTCGGAAGACCAAAATCAGTCCTTCCTCATTTCCATTTTATCGGATGTAGGTTACCCACCCTGGGAGAAAGGGGTTCTTTACACCCACACAATCTCCATGCCCTCCTCTGGCACAGGCTGAGGATGTTTACAAAGTAAGGACCCTGATGAATCACGCAGTTAAAGTTCTAAACTTCTGAAGTTGACACAGTGAGTCACATCCTAGAGTGGTAAGGGCATGTCCTGTACCCCACAGGATGTAGAACTGCTGGGTTACTTAGTTAAACTTCTAGACTTCCCAAGTTGACACAATATATCCGCCATTGCAATCCACCCCTTGTCAGCTTGGCAACCAGACACATTTCTTTAAATCAGACTCCCCATACAAAGACATGCTTATAATTATGCCTAACATGTTATAACTATCCTGAATGCAAATGGAAGTGTATTAATTCATTTACAAAAATAGAAGGTAAATTTTCCTTGGGTGGTGCTTATTCTTATCACTTCACAACTTGACTGTTATAACACAGCTTAACAATCCTTAAGAACCAGTACTAAGCTTATCAACATTGTATTACATTAGAACTATATTAGGGGAGAAATAGTGCAGTTAAGATCCTCTTTTCTGTAGCTGATCACAAGGTCATAGCTGGTATTTAGAACTACCCTCTTCTACCACCCATTCTATATTCCTTTGGTCTTCAGTAAGTACCTTGGCAGGTCTTGGTTCTTTCCCCGGTGGAGTGACCCATACCTTCATTCCCAAAGGCTCCAGGCCATTTGTCATTCTGCCTATATTAGGTTGTTGTAGTTTCCCATTGACTTTAATAACTGGACGTGTTACTATTAAAAGGTGCCCTAAGGAATCTCTTGCACTCCATGCATATTCTTCCTTTCCTACATTGTAGAGTAGTAGTACAACTTCTTGACAGTCTGGGTCAATCATCCCTGACAACACTATGATTCTCTTTTCAGCTTTTTTTTCAGAGTCATGAGGAGACCAAAGTGAACAGAGTGAAGTCTTAGCTTCCAGTTCAATGATATTGTTGTGCTTTCTGGTACAAGCCTTCCCCCTCTGGAACTAAGATTTCTAAGCCAGTAAAACATAAGATCATGGGGACAGGAAGCAAAAAGTTTGCTAGTAGATCACTAAGGACAATGGTGAGTGCTACCATTTCTACTTCTATCCCTTCATTTCTGGACCCATGAATCCTGCCTATGGGAGACACCGTATGTTTTGCTGATTCAAAACATATACAACCTTTTAAGATACCTTACCCCAGCCCTGCAAGCTATTGCCACCTAGCTGGCACCTTAACTGTGTCTTCAAAAGATCACTGCACCTTTTTATCAACCCAACCACTTCTGGATGGTGAGGGACATGGCAAGACCAGAGAATTCCATCAGCAGGAGCCCATTGCCTCACTTCTTTGGGTGCAAAATGTGTTCCTTGGTCAGAGGCAATGCTGTGTGGAATTCTCTGATGGTAAATAAGGCATTCTGTGAGTCCACAAATGATAAGAAAGTATGACATCTTTTTTCTTTAGTCTACAAATTATTTTTGCCCCTGAATCCACACTATATATGTTCTCTTATCTATTTTCTCTTAACCATACATATTGGTAAAAAGGATGTTTAGTACATGTGATAGGCTGAGACTAGTGCTCTGAAACCTGTAAAGGTACCTTAGTGTACTACACTTAAATTATATAAAAAAGAAAAACGCTAAGGTCTGCAGTGAACAGCCACCTTTGTAATGCAAATACTCCTCCCTCTCTGGTACTGTTTCAACTGGTGGTGATTCACATTTTATCTCCTTTCTTTCTTTATGCTTGCAAGTAGAAGCTCCTCTTTATGTTTTATTTATTCCCACTTCTGATTAAGATTTCATCTGAAGAAAGAGTTGTACTACTGAAAAGTTAGTTTTTAAAAACACTGAACTATACACATTATATGGGATAATTCTCTAAAAATTATTTGAGTTAAGGACTATCATTTGAATTAATTATTCTAGTAAGTAAGCACTGTCCTGTGAAGGAGTACATTCCTCTGTATAACTCCTTAAGAAAGTTCAAGTCTGCTAGACTCAGGTCGTTCAGTTAGTAGAGTATTTACCAAACTCTTCTTGTCAACAGCCTGAATAGGCATTACTATACATTATAGCTGTATTTTTAAATAATGTTTATGATTTGCTGATGTTGTTGCTGTTTTTGATTATCGGAGTAAGTCATGATAATTACAGCAACTTTGGAGACATGATTTATTGATTTCCTACTGCATCAACATATCTATGTGAAACTATTTTCCAGAATTTTCTTCATGGTGTTTCAAATTTAGAGTGAATTGAGAGAAAATTTTATCCAGGGTTTGGACTAGGAGCATGAAGTAGTAGTCACAATAGTTGAAAGTCTAGTTGGTATATTGTGGCCCACAGGCCAGATCCAGCATGCTGTCTGTTTTGTAAATAGAGTTGTATTATAACACAGCCACACTTGTTTAGATATTGTCTTCAGCTATGTTCATGCTAAAGTAAGAGTTCAGTGGCAGCAACCAAAATCACATGTCCTAGAAAGTCTAAAATGTTTTTCTATGTTAAATTTTATTAAAAAATATCACAAAGTCCTGTGCTCCAGCTTGATGAAGTGCTCTAAGACTATAGCAGTTCAAGTGGCTGGTTCAACTACTTGCCATGAAGCAAACTGTACTTGCGTGTGAGTCCTGGTCCAAGCATATGTGCAGTTTTATTGCAGCTTTCTCTGCAGGTCATCTATGTCATGCACAGAGTTAAGGGTGATGAGAAACAAGATAGTTTACAACGGTCCTTGTGGCTGCAATTTGTCTTCAAATGTTTCTGTTTGCTAAGGATTTCTCCCAATCTGTCCAGTGTTTTTTTTTTTTTCCCAAAACAGTCTTCTTGTTAACCTATGATGACTTCCAGCCCCCATCAAATGCTGAGACTACCACCTTCCTTAGAACTTTTCTCCAGCTTCTCTTTACATTTATTTTTTAAAAAATTTACAACTACTCTTTTACATTTTTTATCTCTCCTTTTTTTCCCTGTTTTGTTGCCTTCCATTTGTTAAATTTCTTTGAACTTATTTGAAAAATGCCCATTCTTTATCAATCATAGCTATACAAAAACAAATAAACTGTCTTCACTGGGTAAATATATTAATTTAAATCTCAAATTCACATTGCATACAGTTGGGCTGTTCTACTGAAGTTTGATAGTAGAGCCACCTTCCTGATCTTTGAAACGTTATCTCTTCGTTCTCCCTTGCCCACCACTCTCAGCTACTAATTTCATGTCATAGATAATTGAGATGTCCCAAAGAACCCGTCTCATCTTTATATGCCCCAAAACATACTTTTACTTGAGAAGCACTCATTTTTTTCCCCACTTAGCTTCTGTTTCAATATGGGATTGTGTTCTGCATCCCATATCTTCTGTTTCTTTTCTCCCCCCAATTTAAATATTTCAGTTATAACCTCTTTCTTTTCTTTCAACTCTTAGCCTTTCTTGCTCCATCAACTAGTTTTATATCTCCATTTCTCTGCTCCATTGATATAGCGAAGCATCTCCAAGAATTTTCCTTGCATTTTATATTTTCTGGCACAGACCTTATCACCTCACTTCTTACTATTTTATGATGCCCATCATAACAGGGCAGCCAAACTGTCTTTGTAAGTCCTAGTGATAACCTGCATATTTCCTGATTCAGCAGTGCCTTCCCCTTTCTTTGTTATTTACACATCTCTTCTTGAGCCTTCTGATTACCCATCTGCACTTGTAACATGGACCACAACGATCTTCTTTTTAATTTCCTTAGTCTATCATCTTCTGGTTCAGGCTTTGCACATTTCACTGCTCATTTCCCTTTGTTCGTTCCTTCTCATTTCTCACCTACCAAGCATCTTTTTTTAAGATCTTAAAATCTAGCTCTTTATTTAACATTTCTATATGGATCTCCTTGAGACATAGAGTGTTTAATATATTTCCTTTGGTTAGATTCTTTAGAAGCAAATCTTAAAATACAATTTGGGCACAAGAAGCTTATTGAGGAAGAGATTATTTCTCAAGAGAAATCTATAAGGGAACATGGAAAGCAACTTATAAAGGGTGAAAAAGTTAAGCAAGATTTATTTCAAGTGAAGTCTAACTTCCTCCTAATTCTCCAAAGAGCTTTGGAATATAATCTGAACTGAAGAATCTTGATGGTTCTGGTATTTTGTATACCGTAATACACCAGATGTCGGCTCAGTAGAATGATCAAGCAATCAACAACCTTTAGATCCCATGGCAGATTCCTTAGCATAAATGCAGTTCTTTTAGAAAGTTGCAGGGGTGAGCCTCTGTGGGAATGTCAGAAAGGACCCCTGGGTAGGACCTCTCTCATTAGTTCGAAAATGGGTAACCAGAATGGTAGAAGTAATCTCAGGACAGATTTCCAGTGGTTTGAAAAAATATGATTTTGGTAAAAATATCTTATTTGCTAAGAAATAATTGTTTTTTCATGGTTATTTTAAATAAATCATTTATATTTTTTAAAAATTAAATTAAAATGTATTTAATAATACTAATCCAAATGCTGTACAGCAGCAAGTGCCTAATGGCTACCACAGCACATGAAAGCACATAGCATAACACCTAGTAGGCATTCAAATGTTTCTTGCTTAGTTACTGATTAAAATAATCCCCATCTGTGCTATTGATATTATTTCATGTACCACACTGTCTCACAACCATATGGATTAGCTTAACTTCTTCCTCTGTATACAAGCGATCTTCCCTTGTTAAATTCTGCCATCCAAACTGAAGGACAACTTACTTTTCAAGCATCATCTTATCAATGAAATATTTCTTTATTTTTTATTTTATTTTAAAGATAGTAAAATCCAACAAAACATAACAGAACAAAGTCAATCAAAACAAAGCAGTAGAACTGGTACAGAACTTCAAAGCAAGATACTAGGAAAAGAATAGCTACTATAGTATGTCTTGTTGTCTTCACAATAGTTGACTATTCCATCAGGCATAGTAAAATCAAACCAAAAACAAAACAGAATACAACCAATAAAAACAGAATATGAAATGAAGCAGAAAAAGTTAATCAGAATAAAGCAAAACAATGAGAACAATATTGGGCCTCAAAGACAAGACAGAAGGGAATCCCCCATAACTTGCTACGTTGCATAATGTCATCCTCCCAAGAGATGCTCAGACTGCTGACCTCAGGCCTGTAAAATCAACCAAACAAGCATTTAGTTGCTTTATGTACCTTAGTTGCTATCCACTTAGCTGATTCTCCAAACCAGCAGGTTACTTATGGGGATGGGTGGGGGTTCTTGATTCTCAGCCCGTGTGCCAGTAGGCGCATGGGAGGCATGGATCTTTCCCTTCCTGGAGTTCATGCTACTTGCGCCACTCACCAAGAAGGCTGGCTAGTTGTCTTCTGGTTGGATCCTCCCTGACCCAACATGGCAGGTTCTCAGGAGGCATGGATCTTTCTCTTCCTGGAGTATGCACAGCTCACACCGCACACCAGGAAGGCTGGCTAGTTGTCTTCTGGTTGGATCCTTCCAGACCAAACATGGCAGGTTTTTGGGAGTGCAGATCTTTCTCCTCAATGAAATATTTGATCTCTCCCTCCTCAGTATATTTCTATGAACTTTTATCTTGGAATTTTCATTGTATTTCTTTTGTCATATTTAATGCCCCTGAATAGCAGTATTGGATTTTATTTATCTTTGTGTTGTCCAATCTGACAAAATTCTGGCATCTAGTAAAGATTGTTTAAAGAAAGAAAGAAAGAAAGAAAGAAAGAAAGAAAAAAGAATGGCTCACCCTTCTGTTAATTTTCCTGTTCTCATAAAATCTATTACTTTTACAGTTTTTGTGTCTTTGATTCTCAACTAACTTTTCTCCTTTCACCTGCAAACATATTTAAATTTTTCGACTAAAACAATCATTCTTATGAAGCTTTCTTTGATGCCATAGTTAGAGGTTACATGATTCAAAGTGCCAATTCTTAGAAATGTAGATATTTTATACATAACAAAGTTAATAATATAGTTATTTTCAAGCCTTTATTCCCAGTTCTAAAAGTGCATGCATCCTAAACCTCAAACATTTCCTTGTAAACTTATCTGATAATATGTGATAATAAATCCTGATTTGGTATGTATGAACACAAGATCATAGTTTATTGATCTAAGTTAATGTGAATGTTCGAACAGTATTTGGCTTTATATGCCATATTACAATAATACCTTGGTTCATGCATGCTTCTGTTCATGAACAATTCTGTAATGAAACAGAAGCATTTGACAAAATTTTGCTTCCTTTGGGCAGCTCTGCACCCGTGAGGAAGACAACTGCAGCCATCTTCCCCAGAATCATGAAACAAATTACTTTCATGAACTGAAGCAGCACTGTTATTTTCTAAAATCAGAAAACTTCTGAAATGAAAAACATGTCACTTTAAAATTTGGGATGGTCTGTAGATTATCAGTATGGCTATCTGTACACAACAAATATATAATTTATAGACATTTGAGACAGTAATAAAAATGATTTTTCCAGACAGCCTAATTGGTTCATTTAAAGAAGGGCTACATGGATATATATTGAACAAAAATTCTTTAACGAAAATTCTCTTTAGTACTGCTATCAGTTGATGTTTTTGTTTTTCTCCAATTCATATTTAAATCTAGTCCCCCATGTGATGGTGTTTGAAGGCACAGCTTTGGGAGATAATTAGATCATGAATGCTGAGCCCTCATGAAACAGTTTCATATAAAAGAATTCCCAGAGAGCTAACTTACAATTTTTCTGCTATGTGAAGATACAATGAAAAACTGTTTACAACCTGGAAGAGGACCTCACCAGAACTGGACCACATTAGCACTTTGTATTTCCAGTCTTTGGAACTGAAAGAAATAAATATCTGCTGCAATTTAGAAGTATAAAATCAGAGTATCTTATTTTTATTTAAATAATGACCAAATGACTCCAAGATTTAGTCTCATTATATTTAAGAAAGAACATATTCTTTTATAGACTCAAAAGTAGGAATATAACCAAAAATTACAGAGTAGTGCTGGAATTTTCTATACTTAAACTCTTTTATCTGAAGTTGCAGTATATTCTGTATTCCTGATAGACATACTTCTACTAACAGAAGAAAGTCATCTTGAAATGATATGGCAGATGCCTGACAATTCAGTAACACAGAGAGATTCACACTCCAAAAGCAATCATGGAAACTTAAAGCATTATTCGTGCTCAAGTATTGTGAATCTCCCCTGAATTTGTGATTGTAGTTCCAATAAATAACTCTGCAAATCTTTAGTAACCATGGTTCCATCGACTGTAGGAAAGTTTAGTAATAGAAGTGAATGGAGTCTCCAATGGACATTGGTTCAATCCACAAGAACAATTTGACTGTGAATGTACTCACTTCCTGGAACAAATTAGTGATGTTCTTACATTTTCCCTGTAGTTTCAAGCTCATTGTGTTGAATTACTCTGTTTTTATCAGTAAAAAACATGATCTTGTGAACCACTGTTGAAGCAACATTTTGGAAATCTTAGAAATCTCTGTTTCTAAAAAAAATGTCTGAGGCATGTAATCTGGGGAAGCATCTAGGGAATCTTTTTATCAACTTTCAGTGACTGTATCAGTTATTAAGCTATTGTCTCACAGCATCAAATCCACCCAGTCATACTCAGCTTTGGGAAGCCAGGTCTGGGGCTTATATAAACTCTATTTTTGTTGTTGTGGTTGTTAGTTGACTCTCTGTTGGTTTTGGCTTGAAGGAGGCACCAGAGAGAGAGAACAGGAGGCTAGAGGAAAAAGAAGGGTCTGGCTCCTATCTGCTTATTTTGTAATTCTTATTTTATTTCCTGCTACTGTCGTGAATACCCTAGCAATGTTTCTACACTCTTGCAACACAAGTTTTTCTTTTTCCTAGTAACACAGCTATTTCATTTTGCTCCATATCTGATTCCTCAAACCAGCCTCATTAAATATCTTCAGATATATTGTCCCATTTGGCAGGTGCCCTGTTTGCACCTCTGCTATACAGGCTCTCTCTGAGCATTTTTGATATCAGTACCAGCTGGCCAGACACCTCTCCTCTTAGACGCTTAGTGTCTATTCTCCTGTGCCATCTTCCTCCAGGCTTCTAACTTTTAATAATTTTAACCTCATCATCGTTCTTTTCCAACCCACAGGAAACTGCTTCCTGTGATTACAATCTCCTAGATGCCTTATCATTCTCCTCCTGACTTTGCGGATTTTCAGTACCTGGGCTGAAGATTCTTCCAGTTAAAATAATGAATGTGATTTCTGTCCTTTGACTGGACCCTGTGTGTTACAGTGACATAGCCATAGAACTGAACTGCAATAAGCTAAAAAGTACGACTTTAATGCAGCTTCTAAATATGGAAAGTGCTACCTTGATTACCTTCACCATGGCAACATGCAATGAGTCTGATTTGCAGGTCAAGAGTATTAATTTCTGTGGTAAAGTGCTTCTTGTAAACTTTATATGTTAAGTCCTTTCACCCCTTATTACAAATTGTAGATGCTTGTTGTGACAATTAAAATCATTTTCTCATATTTAGAATAAACAATTTACTCGCTAAAAAAGACATTGCTATTTATTTGGTAATGTGTGCTAATAAATTAAGAAAGTGTTTTTCTAAAATTTGAGGTGAAGTCTGTTTGACCTTGAGGACATTTACTAGGTATTTTCTTTTAAAGGAAGGTCCAAATTTGTTTGTTGTTTTGTTTTCACTATTTTAGCTCAAATTAATACTGATCTGTTTATATAGCACTACTGCATTTTAAAATACATTCTTAGAATTCCTTAGTGAAGATTTAGGTGCACCATAGAAAACAGCTCTAAAATCTTTGGTTTTGTGGAAATCAGTTTTTGAAAGCTTTTTAGTGTAGCTTCTTTTTTGTAAGCTATTCATAAATTCCCTGAAATGAGAAGTAAATCAAAACAAATCTCTTGGATTATCCTTACAGGTATCACATTGTATATGTAAACACTGCTTTCCAGTGGATAAGCATAAGTAAGACAGATCGTGCCCAGTGAGTTTACCAGCTTACAGGGACACTACAAAGGAGGAAAACAGAGAATAGGCTGTTTTGCTTTTGTTTGAAATTCACAACAGCTGTTGTATTATTCTTGACTAGTTCCAAATTTAATAAGGCCCAATAAATCTCCAAGAAAACAGCCCTGAGACACTGCTATTGTTTTTTATGTTGGCGTTGAGCACATAGTACAGTCTTTCTGCTCAGTAATCTTTCTGGCTAATTTCAGATAAGATCATTTCAAATATAAACCCCAAAACACAAAGTCCAGAAAAGCACAGAGAAAATCACATGTCTGGCAATGGATGTCAACTAACAGAACACTTACCTTAAAACCTAATTCAGACAACTAGCATCTGTAAATCAGATGTTGGGTAATATTGCTAGTATGGCTATTCTCAGAGTCTAAGTGCTTTTTTCAAATCATTGCTTCAAATTCCTGGCTATTATTACCTTATAAATAATTTTGGACAAAATCATCATCAAAAGCTCATATAATTTCTCTGGTCTGCAAAATGCAACCACCTGCTTGGCTGAAATCACTGCTGTAGAGATAACACACCAACTAACCAGCCGAAAGGAGCATACTACTGATGCGAGTAATATATTTTCAATTTTTAATGAAGTGTTACTTGTCCACAACATTATCTCTTTTAGGTTCCAGGCTGTGTGCCAGTGATAAACTGCATAGCTCAACATCTTATCTATTTTTAAGTGACCAGTCCTTAGAGGTAAATTCCCTGTTTTCCTCTGTGAATTGATCCAGTGTTTGGCTATCATCAAATGCTTTACACAGTGTACCTGATGTGATTTTTGGAAAGCAGGGGGCTAGGAGAGTTGGGGCTTAAATATGTTTCTGCTTCTTTTGTGAAAAAGTTTAAGTAATACGGACAACTGAAGTAAATCTCCAAACAAGCTAGAGGCTCTTGAGATTTCTGAGTGAGGTGATGAACGATACACAGCATAAATATGAGCAAGTCTGGCTGCTAGAGAAGGAAGTAAAAGGAAGGAGAACCATCCTCTGTTTCAGATTGTTTGTAAGTGAGTGCAAGAGACACCGCTTTCAGGTAGGATGGGGTAAATGATCCACAAAATTAGGCCAAATGAAACAACATCATCTGGGAAGCTAAAAGGGAACAAAGACCGGTGTCAAGAGACTATTGGAGGGGAGAACATGCCTAAAGAGACATATGTCACAGGGAGCCATCAGAGATGAATCAGCAGGTCCATGGGGTCCTACGAGTACAGTGAAGCATTACAAGTACCTGCTGCAAGGAATCCTGAGAGGACTTGTTAAATAGTGACTGTGGGATTCCTGATACATACATGGGAGACTACCTGGAGAGCCCAGTGATATCTACACAATTTCTGGACAACTAGCCAGTTTAGCTGATTTACCTGACACCATGAGAAATTTGCTCATTTATTTCTCTGATAAATTTGAATTCCTATTAGTGAAAGATTAGAAGGCAGGCTGTAACTATGATTTTTCTCTATTTTCATTTTCTAACTTTGACCTTGTAAAATAAGCAAGAATGTTGGTAGAATCACAGAATATCAGCATTCTATATTTAGGATTATCATTTAGGGTACCCAAAGCAAAGAATTGCAGGAAGATTTTGTTTGACTGGAAAATACTGTTTTGATCTAAATAATTTTAAACTAGAATTTGAAAGGATAGCCTTAGTGAAGAGAAATAAATAGGCAAGGGTAAAAACTAACTCACTATATGGTTGGAAGTGGTTATATCATAAAATTTAATAAAAGAATGGAGCAATGTTTCTCAGAAAAATAAAAGAAGAAGCTCAAGGAGAACATTAATAGCTGCAGACAAGTATAACATCAATGTACAATGAGTTATAAAGTGCACCTTAAGTTTAGTGTGCTCAATAGTTTCATAATGTAGTTACTGACTAAATTTTGATTATGAGACAGATGACCATAGTACTTGAGAATAAATATTTAGTTTGAAAAGTAGAGCCAAAGACCAAAAAAGGAGGCTATATTAACAGGCACAAATTTTGTCAAAAAATTTTTGAAAATAGAAGACTAACAGAAATATTTCCTTACAAGAAATGGAGAAATCATGAGATACTTTTAAATCTGTGAGCTTTGGGGGGGGCATATATGATTCTGCTTCAATGTATATAATTTTAATGTAAAGTCTCAGGTCTATTATTTATTAGTAATAGAAACAATTAAACACAGACATTAGGAGAAATCCTATTCTGTTACAAGCAAAATATCGGATGCATTTTTGACTTGCTTAGTGGTAATTTGTTCTTTCTTCAGAGGGTTGAAGAAATGACTAATAGAACTGACATCCTAGATCAGTTTTGGACCTTTGTGCATGCCAGTGAATAGACAGAATTTGTCTTTGCAAAATTTTGCTCAGGTGATTCAGATTTTTTGCCCTTCTGTATATGAAAACCACCACCATAGCTTTACTTCTAATGAATGCAAAGCTTATCCTTAAAGGCTGATCAACAAATTATTAATGGCTTGTTAATAGATTATTAAATGATATGGAGCTCTTGCATCAGATATTTAAGCTGGTTCTAGGTTAAATAGTGTTGTTAGGGATACTCATTTTGAAAAATCTAACAGAAGAGCAGATGTTCACAAATGTTGAGCAATTGCTGTGGTCCTGGCACAGAGCTAGACGCTTACATAGTTAAGCAAAAATTATTTAATATCTTAATGTTTGCAAGTATTGCATTACATCATAATTATTAACCTAGTTATAAAGGAAGAATGCAAACTCAGATTAAACTACATGCGGCAACCCTATGGGCGCCAGGGTAAGATTCTGATCTGAATCCAGCAGCTTAGCGTTAAGCTCCAGCTTTTTGTGTGCGACCCTCTGACATGAAGGAGCATGGAAGTCCAGCTGTCCTCTTAAAGTGCCCCCCACAACAAGACACCCCAAGAAATCCTTTCACAAGACATGTCCAGTGAGTTCATATATGAAGTCACATATGCAAATGTTCAAAGCTAGGTCCCAAAGAGTACAATTATCTTATAAGAATAAATATCAGCAAGGCTACATGCAGAGATTTCCAAAAACTGAGGAGAACTTCACTGGCCATATTTTAAGCAAACTGAGGACGATAGGGTGGAGTGGGGGGAGGGAGAGATGGAAAGAATGAAAGACAGAGAGAGAGACAGAGAGAGAGAGAGAGAGAGAGAGAGAGAGAGAGAGAGGAATGAATCTACTGTTCAGAAAGGAAAGCATTAACAAATTACAAGTAGAACCCTCCCCCCAACTGATTTCTATATCCATCATCATATTTTCAAGTACACCAATAGCAGCCTAGTATGCAAATACTCAAGAACAGTAAAATGTTTGTATTCTCTGACCCCCTCCTCCTGCTAATCTTTAATAGCTTTTGTAATCTTTTCTGTCATCTGAGGTTTTCCCAATCTTAATTTATCTTTGTTCTTCTCCACTGTGCTCATTCTGACACAGGTAGAAATTGGCAGTCTCTAATTAACTACCTAAGGAGAATCACTATGCGTCCACAAAGAGATCTACAATTGGCTTAATTAAAACAAAAAACACCATTAAAATTAAATTTCATCTTGTGCCTTTGTGCATATATAGGTCTTTTATATTATGGGAAATTTCCTGATTTAGTTATTTTACATACACTGGATATAAATTACAAATTTTATTACTCTCAATCTGTGATCTGTGGATATATTCAGTATGCTATTTTATTTTTTTTTTTGTCTTTTTGAAAGACAGTCTCACTATGCTGTTCAGGCTGGCATTGGGCTCACTTTGTAGCCCAGGCTGGTCTCAAACTTGCAAAGATCCTCCAGCTTCAGCCTCTCGAGTGCTGACATTACAGGAATGCGCCACTATGCCTGGCTTCCGTATGTTATTTGTAATAATTACATTGACAGTTTCTTGTCTTTGTCAAAATCTTTTTAGCCTCTAGTAACCATAGATGTTGCTAATGAATGATTTAAAAGCCTAATCAGTAGGATCAGGGTCGGTGTTGAGACCAGTGTTGTTATTCTGGGTAGAGATTGTTTTCATGTCCTTGTATAGTCAGTTCCTTGTACCTTAAAAAAAATTATTTCCTTTTTAAAATGTTTGTAATTTTTTTTTTTTTTGTACTGGGGATTGAACTTACAACCTCACACCAGCCAGGCAGGAGCTTAGGCCACTGAGCTAAATCCCCAGCTCTAGTGTCTGCAAATTGGCAATAATGAAAAACTGTGAGAGTGTCCCCCAGCTTAAGCCTAGATCTATTCTTCAACCTTAAAAGTGCCAGAATTCAAACCATCTCCCAACAAAGCATAAGATCTGTGTGTTTCCCAGATATCTCTGTGTGCACTCAAAAATCTTATTTGACCTGCTTCCTTATGGAGCTGAGATTATCAGGGAGAAATCTGTGTTCTTTCCAATGGAGATTTTTTTTTTTTTTTTTTAATTTTGGCAGTGGTATCCTGGACCTAGCCTGTACTGAGTTGTGAGAACTGGTGATTAAATTTCAGGAATGTTGTGAGCTAGTTTACATGACACAGAAGTTTGAAATATATCATAGCTTGAGTATTTATTTACACCACAGAAACTAGCAAACAGTATCAATCAAGCCTGTCCCATACCAAGAGCAGATTGTTTAACATTTACCAGCATACTACCAGTTGATTGCTGTGAGCACTCAGGGTTAACTGGAAAGATTACTGGACAATGTAAAGAACAATTTTTCTTGATTTTTGTTTCTGCAAACAGAAAGCAGCTGCGCAAATACAGCTGAAAATTTCTCAGAATCCTAAAAATTCCCACTTCCCAACCCACTGGCTCCCCTCCTCTTTCCCAATCTTCATTTGCAAATCTCTTGCCTTTCAAATTCGTGCCAGGTCAGAAATGCTTCCAGCTTGTTTATTTTTGTGATATTTTTACAAAGTGCTCATTATGCTATTTATTTGGTTCACCATATGCCAAATGTAGTTTTGTAATCTGGCCTTTATGTTAGGGCAGCAGAGAAGTTTGTCAAGGGCTTGTGGCTATTCATAGATGAGTCCAACCTTCTTGCTTGCTAGGGCTGTGAGGAGTGAAAAATTGTTTTGGCCACACATAAATATCTAATATAGTCAGTATATGTAAGTTATAATTTTTTTTAATATTTGTTATTGTAATGTTAGAAAAAGAGGGCAAGTGGTTTGTACGCTGCAATTTGGGTGCATGACAGACATCCAAACTCAGGTAATGGTGAGTCTCCTTTTAGCCCTGACTTCACCCAGTCATTATGAGAAGAACATACTGTTGGATTACTTGAGTCTTAGTGCTGGCACAGTTGGAAAGGAAGTGTTGGAGACACATATCCTACCTCTCGATCCTCCCTTTCTTGCAGAGAACTTGACACTGAGCAGCTTTACTGATTGTTCATCCTATTGCATACTCCTGCCTAGGAGAGGCAAAGTGATCTTTCTCAAGAATTTTATTGTTACCTTTATGATTTCTTCCCTGTATGGGATTTAGCTGCCAAGGAATGAGTCATTCTACACATCCTGTCTCCTTAATCTCTTCCTTGTTTTCTTTTTCTTTCTCTGTCTATTCCAAGCAATACTAAAAATTGCAATGAGTGGGGAGGAAAATGAAGGACTAGATTATTGCGAGAACTGAATTCATGCAGTTGTACTCAGCTAGCTGTACTCTTGTGCTTTTGTACTTCTCAGGATATTATAGAAACTGTTAAAAGAGGGTGTTGCAAAACTGGAAACCTCTTATCAGATATTTTGCCTTGGGTAAAGTACCTTGCTGGAGACAGATCTTGCATTTGAAATACTCTAATTTGTGTTTACAGATTATTGCACATTAGAATTGCATTAATTAGGAGACTCCTGCTTTATATATAGCAGCTACAGTTTACCTACATGCAGATGGGTTTAGAATTTAATAGTAAGCTATACAATAGAAACTGACTATGGGACAAAATATCTTTTTATTCTTAGACCCTGGCCTTTCTTATCATCAGTACTTTTACTGGTCACATTCTATTTTTCTGCCTTTATTCTCAAGTATGTTTATCTTTATTATTCCTTTTACATTTTGTTTTCTATTTTTCATCTCCATAGATGTCTTTTGTCAGTTCTAGGAAGTTTTAAGAAAAATTGATCGAGTAGAAGTCCTCAGGATGTAAAATTATTCAAATTAAATGTATCAATTTCACAGGCAGTGTGACCAAATAAGCAACTCATTTAGAGACCTATGTAGTATTTGAAAAAATTACTAATAGAAAATATTTTATATAAAATAAAGCTTTAATGATAGACATTTGGTTTTTCGTTTGACTTTGATATTATCAAAGTGTTGAAAGTCCTCTGAACTGGGAGTGGGGGGTCAATAGTATTTTCAACCCCATGAAACACATAGTTTTTTAATATTATGAAACATTAGCTGATTTATGGAGAAAAAGTCTTACTTTACCTTGCCTGTATAACATAAGTAAATTTGGAGTAGAGTTAGTAAAACAGTTGTTGAGGGAATTTATTTTCCTCATTCTTATTCCCGGTTCTTTGTCTCTCTTACCTTGGATTCTGAAATACAATGTCAACGATAAATTTGTGGAAAACATAAGGAATCACAATAAACTACATACTTATGGCCATTCTTTAGAAAAACATTGTCTGTTTACTCATACAATAATACTAACAATAATAATGTAATAGTTACATTAATATCTAGTACTTATTGTGAACTTACTACCTGCAAGGCATCATGAAATTATTACTTCATTTAAACTTGAAAATGAGAATGCAGCATTATTCCAATTTTGCAAAAATGCAAACCTAAATTAATATGAGAAAGACCTGAGGACATGCAGCTGCTTAAATGGCAAAGCCAAACACTTGGTCTTTCTTCAAAGGACTCTCAAATGAAAGCCGATTGACGTACCTAACGTAGTATCCATTTGAAAAGGAAATCTGTGATTCACTATAAGAACAATTTCCTATTCAAAAACTCTCTTTTCTCAGTCTTCTTTCCAATAAATATTTAAAGAACGTTATTTTATATAATTTTTATAAAAATGTAAATTGGCTTAGAAAAAATGTGTTTCTCAAATGCAGGTAATAAGGGAAATGGGAATTAGGTATTCTGGAAGAAGAGAGAAATTGTGCTAGAATATTAAAATTTTAATAATGCTTTGCTCCTTGCCACAGATGTAATACTTAGTCTGAATCTTGGAATAAGCCTTGGGAGTTTTATTGTGAATTGGCAAAGAGATTTTCTTTTAGCTTGGGCTTTCTTGTTTTCCAGACTTCAATTGTTTTGTTTATCTGATTCTGTTTTTATTCTTTGATTCTCTTATGCATTTTTAACCTTTTGGTTCCTGTTTTCTCTTTTATTTTATTAGCTCTCATCTCAAAAGATATTCTTTCAGACTATAGGCATATTTCTAAGAAATTTGTATAGGGATGGGGGCCCCCAGAGCTCAAGTCTGAAGAAAAGAAATGACTCAGTTAAAATGTGACAAGGAATTAGTACTCAACCAAGTTGAAAATCCTGAAAGAGCTACTAGATCCTGAGCCTGCTGTTTCCTAATTTCTTCATATTAATTGACACTTTTTTCATTACTGTGAAAGTATCAGAAGCCTTTCAAAACATGAGGTTAATTAAGGTTTTAAGACAATAAAATGCTGAAGTCGGCTATTTTGTTTGGATGGGCCAACTTCAACAAATTTTTAAAAAAATTCTTTAGGTCCTAATATATAACAGTCTTCTGCATTATCAAATATATCATAGAGGAAAGTATGGCCAACACAGTGGTTCTATGTAAAACAGATTCTGTAAAGAAGAGTTCTTAGTGATTTTTCAAAGGGGAAAAGTTTAAAATAGCACTCAAGCCGAGTGTGGTGGTGCACGTCTGTAATCCCAGTACTGGGGAGGATGAGATAGGAGGATCACCATGAGTTCAAGGACAGCCTGGACTCTGTGGTGAGTTCAAGACCAGCCTGAGCTGTATAGCGAGACCCTGTCTCAAAAATAAATGAATAAATGAATAAATAGTAAAATAGTACTCAGGAGTTTAGAATGATTCAGATGCTCTCAAATACCTACATAACTAAAATGTACCTACTGATAATTACTTCATTATGTGCATATTTGGGATTTGCAAAAAAAAAAAAAAAATAGAAAGCAAACTTGAACTGATGGTAAACACCCAGACAGGGACACTTCTACTGTAGAGTTTGCCCAAACCCTACACATTTTTATTGCTTACTGGGGATAGTGAATTAGCAAAATTAAGCTCTCTGATTTTGAATTTAGGAACATCCTTGTTTGATATGAACCCTTAAATTTCTGTAGCAACTGCTGCCACCCAGGTGATGTTCAAAAGGGGACAGTGTCTTTTTTTTTCAGATTTCCCAACATTTTTTTTCCTTCCTGACCTAAAATGGCCTGCTGCATACACCAAATGCATATGTTGGTGTGCCATGAATTATAGGCATAAGAAAAATGCCAGAATTTTGTGATGTATATTCAAGAATTAATACCAATAGAACAAAATCTTGTGGCATTTGTGGTATCAATAGCAGTCAGGAATTTTCATGACATATCTAAAATAAGTGGAAAGTTTTTACTTTTTTTTCTTATAGCTTAAGATAGATTATAAAATTAACACGGTTAGTCTAGTTTTGGAAAATTCTCCTTGTTGAATAGTCAGAGTATTGGGTAAAATGCTTCAAGCACTAACTCATGCTTAAATGTTTCAAAAACATTATGTGACTTAAAAAACATTTGATAAAATATATCAAAATGTCATACACTGGTACAATGGGGAATATATTGACATTTAATTTTGATATTTGGGATCATTGTGGAATAATATCTCATTATGTAAAATTCTTGTGATTCAAAATATAACAACAATGAAAGAATGAGAATAATTCTGAAGTATTTAATCATTGAGAGCCAATGCCTCTTTCAAAATACTAGATGAAAATGAAAATGTTACAAAAAGAGAAAAAGTGTGTGAGAGAATAAGACATCAGAAAGTTAAAAAGTGAAGAATTGAAACAGGCATCTAATAAAATATTTTTTAGATACTCATTTATGAAAGAAGTATAAAATAATTTCATTCACTTCATTTTAAATGTTTTAAAATTACTCAAACTAAAGGAGATGATAACAGTTTTTGAGTTTTGGCATTTTTCACAAATGAGAATTTATTCATTAATTAAAGGAATCAATTTTCAATATTACATGACAGAGCATCCCGTATGCTAATTACAGCCCTCCAAATACTTAAATTTTACAAAGTAGAAATCTAGACAATGTAATAGAGCTTGAGAAGGGCTTGAAAATTATACCAAATTATACCTTCTTTTGAATAGATAAGGATGTAAATAAAGGTCATGTAATGCCAGAGCAGTGTTCTGAAAGAGTTATAATGTCCATGGACAAACAACCTTGTTATTATGACAAATAATATAAAAATATTGGACTAGCGTATTACTCAGATTTCCCCATCCCTGTGACACAATGCCTTGGAACAACATCATGAAAGAGGAGAGACTTACTTTGGTGCGTGGTTTCAGGGAATTCAATTTATGGTTATCAGGCTCCAAGGTAGAAGTATGATGGAAGGACATGACAGAGCAAAGATGCTTAGCTCATAGCAGCCAGAAAGTAGAGCAGGGAAGAATGCTACAGGGGAAAAGGGTGAAGGACAAGTTGTAGTAGCCAAAGTCAGGCCTTCATGACCCACTTAGTCACACCCCGAAGTGGTGTACCACCAATTCTCTGGGCAGGTTCTAAGCCGATGAAGTTTTATCATGAAGCTTAATGCTCATATCACCCCCCTTCTCAGTTTGACACACAAATATATCTTCTTAAACAATACTTAATCTCCAACTGGAGACAAGGTCATAATTCTGCCTAACATGATACATCTATCTCGCATATAATTAAAACTCAATAATTCCTTCCCTGAAGACTCGGCAATTCCAACATAAAACTATCAAAGTCTAAATTTCTTCTGAGACTCAGAGGAAACTCTTAGCTATGAGACCTTGTGAAAATAAAAAAAAATTAAATATCTCCAGCATACAATGGCACAAAATACACATTTCTTTTCTAAATGGGAAGGATAGTGAGATAGAAAAAAATTAGACCAAAGCAGAGCAAACATTAAGTCCTGTAGCTCCATGTCTAAAACCCATGGCAGACTGTGGTGAGATGTGAACCCCCAAGACCTTGGGTTGACCTGTACCTTTGTTCTTGCTGGGTGTAGTTCACCTAGCCTCTGTCTTGGGATGGTTCCAGTGAGACCCTGCAACTTTCTGCACCAGATATCCTACATTTTCTGTCATCCTCTACTTTGTGAAGTGTAGGCTTCAGGGTCACAGTTTTACCCATCAGCTTCTCAGGGCACATTGTTTGGCCTCTGAGGCTTTCACTTGAAATCTGGTTGGATGATTCCCTTACCCTACAACTCTTCCATTCTACATGTTCTTAATACCAGCATCACATAGACTACACCAAGGTCTGCTGTTACTGGAAACAGTAATCAGACTCCCTTGGATCATTCCTACAGTAGCCTCTGAGTGCCTGGGTAGCTGAGAACATTGAAAAGAATCCTGAGGAACCAATTTGTTAGGTGGCCTTTCTTGAGAAGTAGTCTCAGGGGCTGTCTTGTCAAATGAAATGTTGACAGTTTTGCACCCTTGAGACTGTAAATGGGTGGGGTCTTGGTGATTTCTGAGATGCTCAAGGCATCTGTATCAGTCAGTGTCCATCTGTATAGGGATTTATAAGATAGGTTTACACTGCACAGTCAGGTGTGGAAAACAGCAAAAGGGCCATCTATGTGCTGGCAACCTGAGAGATCCAATTGAAAGTCAAAGACGTGAAGCTCATTACAGAGTCCCATGCAAGTCTTTACCAAGAAGTGGAAGGGTCTGTGCTGAAGAGCTGAAGAGTTTGTGCTCGAAGCCTAGTGAAGGATGTCCAACGGTGTTGGCGAAGACTGGATCTCTTCAGAAGAAACAGAAGTGAGACTTTCTTCTTTTTTCCCTTTTTATTCCTTCCAGGCTACAGGCCAACTGATTGTGCCTCCCAAACCCAAGGTGAGTCTTCCGTCTTCAGGAAGTCTGTTATTCAGACAAACTCAGAACTTTGCTAAACCAATAACCTGAGCATTTCTTATTCAAGTTGAAGCCACAGTTACCTATCACATCCTCTGTCTTCTTAGCCTTATGCAAAGTACTTGATTTCTTTCCAATAATGCTGGTTATTTGAGAGGCCATATGTCCTTTGGCCTCAACTTCACTATACAAGTTTCCTTTTGAACCCAAATTTAATTTTTTTCAAAATTTTCTCCCCTGTTTTTACCCCCAGTTCTCATTATAAGTTTAGCAAAAGCAGCCAGCAGTACCCATACCACAGCATGAATGTTGGGGTATCTTTAAATTTCCTCTATAAGGTCAGTTAGTTCACTATCCTTTATCTCTGTCTCTTGCAAAGTCTTAAGACATGACAAAACGCACAATTTTTGAGCAGAGTATAGCACACATGACCTCTAGTCCAGTTTCCAGTGAAGTCCTCATTCTCATCTGAAATTTCCTGGTCTAACCTTTGCTGCTCACATTCATATTAGCATTTCTGTACTCTTAGGCTGGACTTGAATCACCCATCAAGCTCTGATTACATTATGGCAGAGTTGTTTATCAAGCCCAGATCTCTAAACCTTTACAAACTCCTCCAAAAAAAAAAAAAAAAAAAAAAAAAAAAAAAAAACACACAACAGTTCCAATGGCTTCTATACCACATGAATAAGTATAATTACCGCAATGACCCCTTTTCTGCAATATCAATTTTCTGTCAGCCTTCCTACTGTGACACAATACCTGACAGTCACAACTTGAAGAGAGGTTTAACTTGGTTTAGGGTTTCAGGGGATTCCATCCAAGGTCACCTGGCTTCAAGGCAGAAACATCATGGTGGAAGGGCATGATAGAGCAACTATGCTTAGCTCATGGCATTAAGGAAGCAGAGCAAGGGATCAGTGCTAGAGAGGAAAAGTGCAAGTGGACCAGGTATAGTATTCAAGGTCATGCCTTGATCCATGCTGTAATATTCAGGAATGTGCTATAGCAATCCTCTTGGTAGCACCAAGTAGATAAAAACATGCTTAACTGTAACAGTTAGTATCATAAAGTGGTAATAAGGTGTGGATTTTCAAATTTAACTCTCTAATTTAGAGTGTGAGACTTGGAAATCTATTTAACTTCCATATGTCTTCAGTTTCCTCCTCTATAAAGATGTATTTTGTTGTATTGTTTTGAGAATTGCATGTGAAAATGTTTTACAAATGTTTAGACATATGCTATCATATAAATATTAAATTATTCTTATTACTAAACTAATGCTATCTTATGCTGGCATGCTAGTACTTCAGGTATCAATTGGCATAGGAAAAGGGAATCAATGAAGGCAATATCAAATATAATATAACTCACTTTTTCTCTTGCTCCTCTTTCTGAAACATGTAAGTTATAAAATGATTAAAAATTGCAATCCTCTTTTGTCTTGAGTATCACTCATGTTCTCCATACCACCACAAAAACAACCACATGCATATAATATGCATATATAATATAATATATAGTATATATACATATATATATATATATATATATATATATATATATATTTTCCTTAAAGACACGAGCTCTCAGGATGTCAGACAATTTCTTTATGGACTAGGAGGACTTGAGCCACATTGGCTGAGTTTGCCAGAGTAATAAAATGTTAATTGAAAATGTTGGTAATATGTAGCCAGCTAACAGTACCTCTTGCCTTTCTTTTGGAAAAGATTCTATTTCTTCAACTTTTGTACATTTGTCAAAGGTATTTTTGAAATAAGTAGTTATAAAATCATCCCCAGCTAACTTCATTTCTTGAGGATGAGAGAGGAATCCTGTCACAGAGAGCTAGAAATAACATCACTACTCAGAAAATTTACCCTGTCACAATATTATAAGGCATACCAAAGTGCTTTCTGATTTTCTGTGGAAATTCTGTGAAGAAATTATTTCAATACTATTTCTTTTTGTTTCTTTTTCTCCCTCTGCATGACCTATCCCTTGCTACCTTTTCTGCTTGAAGTTTCGATTGCCCTGCTGCATTATGATTCAACCCTTTTACATTTTTATTGTTCCATAAACCTAGATGTTGATTTTCTTTCATACTTGATTTAATTTATTTTGTGAGTTTGTGTTCAATTTATGGATTTTGGGATAAATCTCTCTCACTGGTTCTTTACACTATAGACTTCATAAAATCTGATATATAAAAGTTCACTGTGTTTTTGATGTAAAAGCAAATACTATATTTGATTTGGTTTTGGTCATAAGGGGTTATTGAAGACTGGAAATGTTTTTGATACTGGTAAAATTAGTTCTTTTTGATTTTCATTTGAAGCAAAAAAGAGGAAAATTGATATTTACCTGGGTTTGATATTTCAGCTGACTCTGATCTTTGATTATTTTCAAATGTTTATGTAAATTTGGGTCTTGTCTAAGCAATCTTGTATTTGCAGGATTTTCTCAAATCAGCATCAATAGCAGAGCCAGATGCTTTTTAGACTAAAGTAACTTCTACCCTTTGAAAAAACATTGCATTTGTTTTTACTTAAGAATGTAAAAGTTGTGATGATCAGACAATTTCACTCTGGAGTCTGTGAGACTTTAATGAATGACAGGCAGTTATACAAGATCTATTCATGTAGCAGTTCTGGGTATTCATCTTTTATTTACTAGGGTGTTTCAAATTACATTTTGTAAGATAGTCATAGGTGCTGCTTAGTGTCAGACATCATGTATTGCTAC
>RJWM01005142.1:0-94722 GCA_004363535.1 Dasyprocta punctata | reverse complement strand
AATGCCTAGAAAAGTACAGAAAGCAAGCTACTAGAAGCATCAACAAACAAGGGTAGAACT
Organism: Dasyprocta punctata; assembly: GCA_004363535.1. Lineage (NCBI taxonomy): Eukaryota > Metazoa > Chordata > Mammalia > Rodentia > Dasyproctidae > Dasyprocta > Dasyprocta punctata. The sequence continues at coordinate 94,662 of RJWM01005142.1, read as the reverse complement.
CTATAAAAAGATTCTCACTCTGACCTTCCAGTTTTCTGTATGCAGTCAGCCCTCCAGTCCACCCTTGAACTGGATTCAACCATTATGATTCAAAAACATTATAGAAGCAATTAAGTCTGTTCATAAAAAGTACAGACTATTTCCTTGTTATTATTTCCAAAACAATACAGTATTATATCTATGCACATAGAATTTAAAGTGTACTAGATATTAAAACTAATCCAAAGACACTTTATGTTATAGAGCAGGAAATGCACAGGTTATATGTGAATACGTCATTTTATATGAGATATTTGAGTGTCTGTGAATTTTATATCTGTAGCAACCCTGGAGTTAATTCACTGTGGGGACAGTAATATCAGTCCATACAAAGCAATGTACAAACTAGAGTTCAAATAACATGAACAAAAATTTCTTTGATTAATCACTTGGAATTTAACTAATTGCTAGCAGTTGATTCTATAAACAATATCATTGCTGACAATAAGTTTTCAGGAATAAGACCAAAAAAATCAAAATTTCTATTCAATTATCTACCTGTCTCCCTATGGTTTCTAAATACATTCTTCTGCCAAGTTTGTAATTATCATCAGACCTCTGGCCACCTAAGTTTTCATTGCTAAGTTTTCTTCACCACTGCAAAAGCTTTATTGAAATACTTTCTCAGGACCTGTAAGATGATGTGGACACAAATGTTGTTTGTGCATCTATTGAAGTCTACTGTGTGCTTTCAATTTATGTGTTACCTCACTTGTATTCCATATATATCCTTTAAGAGACACAATCCTTGATTTATAAATCAAGAATCAAGAGATTAAGTAACAGACAAAATATCAGAACTACTTCGTGATGATATGGAATCCCAAACCCCAGGAGAATCTGTCTCAGGTCTATGAAATAGCAATCCTAAAAGTTAATGAATACTGTAATGTGGAGCATAAAGTAGACTTTTTTTTAGTAGAATCATACAATTTTTGGCAGCCAAATATAAGATAGCATAGTGTCTATCAACTAACACTAGAAATGTCAAACTTTTTATTGCTGATGAGGCTTTCATTTTGCATTTCTTGCTACATATTTACATGTATCAAGTTTTAACAGTTCCTTTTATCTCATTTCTGTCTGCTCAACCACAATGACCTAGCTTTCCACATTGAACCCTTTCAATGTGTTCTACATTTGTATTTTCTAGAGTCAAGGTGACTTCTGTGAAATTTGTCCCCTGAAAATTCTTGTGCTAAAGTCCATACTGAAGCACCTCAGAGTGCTCCCCTATCTGAGGAAAGAAACTTTAAAAGGTATTTGAATTAAATAGGACATACCCTAATCCAATATGCCTGATGTCTTTTTAGGAAGGCTATACACAGGATTCAGGGGTGTGTGTACACAGAAGAAAGGCCATGTGAAGAGAAGCAATGGAGAGGCTTCCTTAGAAGGCTTCTAAAAACATGAAAGAATGGAAGGGAGGAATGAAGGAAGGGAGGAAATAAGGAAGGAAGGAAGAAAAGAAAGAAAGAAGGGAGGGAGGGAAAGGAAGGGAGAAAGGAAGCAAAAATATTGCCTTTATTTTGGTCTTGGAATTTTAGTCTCTAGAAATGTGAGAAAATGAATTTCTTAATACACATAGTTTGTAATACTTTGCTGTGGAGGGTCTAGCAAAATAATACTGAGACTTTCAAATGATGCTTACATGAGTACAGAAAGAATAAGGGGAAAAAGTAAGAGGCTTCCCTCTGATCCTTTTGTTGGACAAATCCCTCTTGCAAGACTTTGAATGAGGTTGATGACTAATTTTTGTGTGGCTAAGATGTGACCATTAATAATATATTAATGCATTGGCCCTGGTATTTGAAACATAAGTGCCTGGAAATGTCTTAACACTGGGGAAAGTCGCAATTCACTTTTTTTTTTTTTTTTTTTTGCAGCACCAGGGATTGAACTCACAACCTCGCACCTGCCAGACAGGTGCTTAAGCCACTGAGCCAAACTCCTAGCCCTAATTTTTTGAAGCACTGTCGCACTATGTAGCTCAGGTCAGCCTTGTGCTCGCGATGTAGCCTAAGCCGGCCTCGAGCTCACAACGCTCCGCCTACCTCAGCCTCCCGAGTACTGGGATTAAAGGCAATTAACTTTTAATTGGGACACTTATCCTTGATAAAGAATGAAAAGTAACTGAGATAAGAAAGCATTCCTTATGTTTACCTGTCCTGCATATTCTATCTGTACTATCTGATTTTCCCTTCATAAAAATTCTGTAGAAAGCCAGGAATGTAACTCAGGGCACCGTGCCTGCCTGGCAAGTGCAAGGTCCTGAGTTTGATTCCCCTTACAAAAAAGGAAGAAGAAGAAATCCTGTAGGGAGATGGAATGGAACAGTGTCTTACGATTTAAACATTTGGAAAGCTCCTGACGAAGAAGTTTAAACGATAATTAGACAAGAAAGGCAAATCATAATTTTAAAAATTTCTAAAACATAAATTATAAATGTGTATTTGTTGCTGTCTTGGGTAGCTACTAAAGCAAAACCAATAGGTAGTCTATTTAGAAGTGTTTCATGAAACACATAGGAAGAAAGAGAAACATCAGGCCATGTTAGGTAGAAAAATTAATGAAGCATTCATCAAATGGAAAAACAATTTATAGTGTAATATTCTCAAAGGTTGCTGAGGAGACTGACACATTTATTTATAGATTCCCAGAGAAAGCATATACTAGTAAGTGTGCATGCATATGAATTATAACACACTATTTCAGTGGTCAGTGCTAATGAATAGGTCCTTAAATTTGAGAGGCTTAAGGTAAGTGGATCATGCATCCTCATTATTACAGAAATAAATGCAGGCACAAGAAAGTGAAGAAACTGTAATGGTACAGAATGAATTTATCCAAGAAGAACCCATCTGGGACCTATAAAAAGTCAAACAGCACCAGAGAATCACCCTTCACTCCATCTAGTCATTATGCCCCAGAACGGTGATCACTCCTCTGATTTCAAACATCAGAGATTAGTTTTGCATGGTTTTGAACAGTGTAAGTGGAAACATAAATGCGTGCTTTTGGGTTCGTGTCTCAATCAATTATCATTTTGTGGAATATATCCACATTGTTGCATGTAGGATGAGTTCATTTATCCTCATTGCAGCTTAGAGTTCTATTGTTTGAATGCAATAATTTATTGATTATTTATAGAACTACATTGTTTCTTGGTCAACTTGAACTTCAATAAAATTAGTATATTATTGTTTTTTCTAGCTACATGCAAACAAAAGAAGCAGCTGTAATTTGTTCTTAAATTGAAACTATTTGGGATTGTGTTAAATATAATTTAATGATTCTAATACAGAAATATTCATTTTATTTTTATATATAGGTATTTGCATGCTTTACAAATATAGTTAATAAAAATACAAATACTTGGTTTTTAATTATTAGGAGGTTAATAATTATTTATAGAGACTACTTACTATATGCAAGCTACTCTGGTGTATAATGGAGCCCTGATGACAAACAGCAATAACAGAATTCTAATGTCTGTACATTATTGATTAAATTCATATTTAAAGAACCCTAAAGACATGAAAAATAACAATTAGGACCCAACATGTTAACTGACAAAAGAAACAGTGTATAGCCTTTTCCAGAAGAGCTGAGATCTAATACAGATCTGAACAATTCAAGGAAAGCTTCCTGGGAAAACTGAAATATTTACATTATTCAAAGAAGTTCAGAAGTATCTAGCAATGGAAAGAAGTGCTTAAGTCTGAAGGTAAGGAAGTGGTTGGAATTCAAAGAGGAATAAGAACACTTTGGTTCGTTTAAAGCTTAGCATTGTTTAGGTTCCTCATTCAAAAAGCAAAGAGAGTCAAATAGGCACTTAGCACTGTTAATCTCTCACATTTGTGTAAAAATAACTGTATCTAATTATTCTAGACTCTAGAACTACAGAACATTCACAGAAATGACACTTGTATTTGATTATTTAAATTTCCAGTAATGTTAATGAAATTATATTACATCCTCAAAGCTCCAACCAGTGTAGTTGATTTATGAAGCAAAATAAAATAAATTACCATAAGTTTATAATATAACCTTCATTTACTTCAGTTTTGAGTGTATTGGACTTCAGAGCTCTGTGTTGTACTCCAGCATTCTTTATATTAAAAAATTTCAGTAGAACAATAAAATTCACTTCTTTGTTTTGTTGCCAAATTATCACTGAGTGAGCTACAAAAATAAAGAAATGAAAGAAAATAAACATTAAATTTGTGGGAAAAAACCTAAGAAAGAAACAGAGAAACCATGGCTTAAATTGGTTGAATTTTCTTGATCACACACTTGTTAAGCTGGCATGGTATTACGGTTTGTATATGGATGTCCCCCGAAAACATGAGGCATGAGGCTTTGGGGAGACAGCCAGACACAAACCATAACACCATGCATATCTAAGAAGTGTGTGTGGCTTCTAGGATTTGTGATTGATTCATGGTCCAACGTTGAGTTTATGAGTGTGAACACAACACTTTCCCTGGGTCAGGTGGCCTACATATAATATAAGAGAGAGAAAGAGACTTGCTCTCTTGCTCCTCCCCTTGTCCTCTTGTTGCTTTTGCTGTCTTCCACTGCCATGAACTGTTGCCCCCGTACCATGTGACAATCTGAATTCGAGCCAGCCATTTATGGACTTAAACTTCTACAGACTGTGAGATAAATAAACTTTCCTTCCTTATTCTGAGCTTCAGATACTTTGTCTCAGCAAAGAAAGAAAAGTAACCAACACATTTAGTAGGTCCGAAAGACATATTAGCTTCCTGGTAGACTTTCCTTCTGCACACAAGGAATCATTCCTTCTTTCTTATAAGTATGTGTGACATATGCGTCATGAAACTATGTAGGCATATTAACATTTCATTCCATACCTCCACTGTTCATTCGAAGAACATTAGTTTTAATACAAATACAATTACTTCTTGTTTCTGGTAAAATAAACATACAATCATTATATATACTTAAAATGTGCAATGCATAGGGGATAACATTGTTTAAATTATCAACATCTACAATATGCACAAATTACCGCAGCTAGCATTTAATATGGTTCTTTCATTTATTTATTTAGTGAGTTTGTATCAGAATTGATATCTGTGTTGGTTCAGGATTATGCTCAGCACCATACAGTGAAAATTGATTACAGTGACTTAATGAATCTCTCTAGCTTTCCTAATTTATTTTCTTACTTTTACTGTGGCTGTGTTTTGTTTTGGTGTGACAAGCAGCACAGAGATAATCCAGTACTGATTCAGAACCTTCAGCGCACATGCCTTTTCCCTTTCTCTTCCTCCATCCTTCGCCCGCAGTTTTACATTCATGGCAACCTCAGTTTAGCCATTCTATGAATAAGGAGAAAGCATCAAAGAAGATGATACAGTGCTTATTCAGGAAAGCACATTCTCTAAAAATCCACTCCAGAATATAATTTACTTACTATTACCTTGAAGAAATTTAGCAAGACTGAGCTTCGTGGAGTATTTCTGACCCTCAAATCAGTATGAAATGCAATAAATTAGGTATTTTACAGGAACATAATAATGTCTGCCATGGAATTATGCACACTGCAATTCTATTTACTAATTTTATTACACTTGAATCATAGCAATTTTCTATAATTTAAAAAGTGTTCATGAACATGACTGTAAGGGCCACATGTCTGCTTAGCCATTCATTTACTCATTTCCCTGTTGAAAAGGTATTTAGGGATTTTTTTTCTTTTCTCTATTAATAATAAGGTAGTTCGATATTTCACAATATTTATGAGCTGTTTTGTTTTACATAATTTTAATTTTAAGGAGTAAGTATTTTAGATATAGATTTTGTATTGTATTTTATGCTCTTTCCAGTAGCATATAAAAATATATTATTTTAATAGCAAATCATTTTCCAGGAAAGTATATATAAGCACATTTCCTTGCTTAGTTTTATCTTCAACATGTACATTATTTTAAATCATGGACAATCATCGCTACCAGAAATGTCTGCTTTATAACGAATTAAAATCATGGTCTGAGGCCTCTGATAAGCCAATTTTCTCTGACTCTAACACCAGAAAGCAGTAAAGCAGTTGTACCAATCTACAGATATCTCTTTGAAGTAATGCATGAGGGGTAATTTTGTCAGAACAGTATTTCATTCTGGATAGAAATGGTGAAAGTACAGATAGAAAGAAAAGAACAGGGGAAAGAAGCTGAGCCTGGGAATTCCTGAGTGCGGTATCACGAAGTGAGATAAAGGAAATCTGAGAGAGGGTCACCTGCACTCAAAGCCCTGCTGTCACACACACCCCCACCCCACCCCACATCACTCCTTCCTGTGTTATTCTTTAAGATATTGGAAGAGAAAGAAAAATCCTCTTTGTACAGGGTTAACTCATTTTGACTCAATTGCAAAACTTCTAGATATCTTCAATTTCATTAATAAAAGAGTCCTTAATTTTCTCATCTTCTTTCCTGACTAAAAGGGAAAAAAATCTGATCAAAGCACATTAGACATGTAACACCCTCCCCTCAAGATACTGCACATGTTATCCAAGGGGAGTGTCGGGGGGGTGACTGGAGATGGAAATAATTAAACTAGGTTATGCACTCATACATATCTGCCAACATGAAACCTATTAATCTGTACACCCATATAAGGAGGAGAAGCAGGGTTGAAGAGAAGGTCAGAGAATAGAGGGAAAAAATAATCAAGATACATTATGTGTAGGCACAAATTCCCTATGGTGAATGTGATCGTTACGTATACCTCAAATGAACCAATAAAGTTACTTAATTCAAAAATATGAAAATACTATTTAAATTATCTTTTTTATGTAACTGTATCCACTTTCTGGACATTTTTCATGTCTATCATAATCTGTAGAAAAAAAAAATCAGGCACTACTCTTTGAAATGACCAGAATGGGCTTAGAGTCATGCATGCCGTTGCTTTTCTACATAATGAGCCTCTTGCGTTGGCCTCTTGGAGAATTTTACAAGGCCAGTTTCTGGAGAAAGCATCTTTGCCCGTGGCAGTGGCGATTCACCCCTGGCTTTTGCAGTTCAAGCTGTGGTTTCAGCAGATGCAGTTAAGATGATGAAACAGCAACAGGCTGACTTTCTGAGAGAATCGTACCCAGAATTTCTTCAAAACGTTAAAAAGTTCATCCAAAGAGAAGGTGCTAGATTAGAAAAGGCCACATGCTTAAAGAACTAGCTGATTAAATATGGTACTCGAAAACATGCTGGTCTGTTTTTCAAGTAAATGTTAGCATAACTCATGTATCATAAAAACTTATTTTAAAAACTTACCACTCTTTGTTGTTGGTAATTTTAACACTTTAGAATCAACACAACACAGAAAAACAAATGATAAGACAGTGAGTCCCTGACTTATAAACATTTAGATTGTGAATTTTCACAGAAACAAAAGGACCTCATATTAACACTCGAACCTTCATATAAGACTCACATTGTTGAGCTTACCAATGAACCCAACTTCCTAATGGTCTCCCTGAAAAGAACTTGTTCATAAATCCAGGATTTACTGTAGTGTGCTGGCATAATAAATCTTTAGATCACAGATCTAATACTGTTCCTGAAAGCTTTTGCAAAGGGAAAATATATTGAGATGATCAGATTTTTTTATTAATGAGTTATAGCAAGGGTTATCAGTGAACACTATCTTTTTGATTGAATATACAACTAATAAAATGTTAAATATGGTCAGAAGTGTAAGGTATTTTTAGATTCCTAGTTGATAACAGGTCTGCCTGACCTATATTAATAAAATGACTAAATACAATGTTGCCCTGTTAGGTGCCTTTCATCTCTCTCACTTTAAATGGTATGTTAAAAACCAAGAGCACACCAGAATTCAGGGGGATATTTTCATTTAAAAGTGCACATATGAGCCGGGCGTGGTGGCGCATGCCTTTAATCCCAGCACTCGGGAGGCTGAGGTAGGCGGAGCGTTGTGAGTTCGAGGCTGGCTTGGGCTACAACGCAGAGCAAGGCCGGCCTGAGCTACATAGTGCGACCCTGCCTCAAAAAACCAGGGCCGGGAGTTTGGCTCAGTGGCTTAAGCGCCTGCCCTGGCAGGCGCGAGGCTGTGAGTTCAATCCCTGGTGCCGCAAAAAAAAAAAAAAAAAAAAAAAAAAAAAAAAAAGTGCACATATGAAGGAGGTCTAGCTCCTGTCATAATCGAGAATATTGAAATTAGATATCAAAGCCTCACTTGTGCCAAGCTCAATCTAGCAAGTAGAACCTTAACAAGCTATGAAATATCTATGTGCATAGACTATGCCAGTTCTCCTTGAGCTAAACTTGTCCATATAGGTCTTTCATCAAAAATCTTAAAGATGGAAGAAATTAGACAATTTGCAAACTAGCAAATACAACTAAAGGCCAATGCACTAAGAATAATACTCAATGTTACAACAAAGAAGTAATAATGAATGAACAAAAAGAGAAGCTATTTCTGTCTATTGAATTAGAATATGCATATGATAAGACCTAATGTTAGATTTTATAAAATGAATGTTATAATTTGTATCCAAGAGTTTTAAATCCATTCCTTTTCTTTGCATTTAAAATCATAGCAAAATTATTTGGTTAACTATCTCTATTTCCTGAGATGTCCATATCAAGAAAAGCTGTGCATTTTAGAGAATTGAATTCATTGTAGCACTAGGACTTGTGTGAACACATATACCTTCATGATAACTTATATCACCCATTAAAACCAAAATCTAACTTCACATACATGTGTAATGAATGTGTAAGACGTTATAATGTTTCATGCACTTCATTTAGTTTATTTTTCTATGCTTGCTTTATCTTTGCCTGTTTTTCTCAGATGCTCTTTTAATCCTGAGATTTTGTATTTTTAGAAAGCTGTTTGGTTTAAAGACTTTTGAAAAAAATATAAATTACATATTCATCAATGAGATGCTGTATGTAAAATAATTTGACAATACCTTGAACAAGCCTGTGATCTTAAATCTATTTATGAAAATCGGAAATAAAAATCGAAAGGTATGAAATGATTAATAAAATATAACCACTTAAAACTAAGATAGACTAAAGTAAAATGAAAGTTTATCCAAAATAAAATTTCACTTAAATTATAACATAAACTATGGTTTAATTATAAAAGTATGACAGAATTATCAGTGCACAATTGTGTGTATATGAGAATGAAAGAAGGAAAAGAAAGTGCAGTAAAGAATGAATATCTTGTCTACGTATATCCACAAATGGAAACACTTTAAAATACAACTAATTTTACTAAGAGACATTTGTGTCTCATGTTATGCCTTTTCAAAATATTGTTGTTCTTATAGCACTACCAAACATGGAATACTGTCTTTTCTACAGAATTAAGTGCTGTCAACTTTTGTTAAAGGTTGAATATCTTTATGGCATCCAAACCTTTAACCTGACTAAGTCTAAGATTTGCTAAAGGTTGAATATCTTTATGACATTCAAATCTTTAACCTGGCTAAGCCTAAGTGAATAGTTCTCAGTCAACAAACTTTTGTAATTTATGCTTTATCGGAAGGTATTTAATAGCTGGAGCAGCAAAAAGACTTCTTGGAGCTAGAAATGTTGATAAAGTTAGGGAGAAAATAGAAATCCAGAAACTCACGTATTTTCATTCTGCTAGTGGTGGTTTTTCTACTGCAATTATGCTGCTTATCTTTCATAATGCTTGTGTTCTAGGCCTGCTGAGAGAGAACCTTTGCATCAGAATTAAGTATGATGTAGGCATATTTTAATGCTTATTTTAACAAAATTCAAATTACCATGAAGTTTAGTTGAATATCATCAACTGTATCTTGGAGAAGCCCTCGTGTACCATTTTCTCCTCTGAGGAGAATGGTATTTCTCCTCCAAGATGAGAATGGGACTCAAGGAGATGGGCAGCTCCATTTCCACAGTTCAACTTCGAGGCATCAGTGGGCAGATGGGGTGTGTGCAAGAGTCTCCCAAGCTCCTAACAGAGGCAGGAGGCAAGCAAAATGGACAAGGGCAGCACAGCAGTGAAGTCTAGTGTCAGGCTGACAGTAGAAATGTGAGGGAAATCTGTTGAAGTCAGGGCTCGTGCTGAAGGCAGCTGGACGATGACAGGAGAGCCACAAGGGTCACTGCTCACACAGCACTTGTGCCATGACTGAGGGAGCCGTGGGACCTGGAACAGGGGAAGCAGCTGGACTGCGAGGTGGATCCAACTGCTGAGGCAGGAAGCAGGTGGTCACAGTGGGAGGGAAAGATGAGCTTGGTGCTATGGAGCATCTGCCCTCACAGTGGCTGCTGGGGGAAATGCTCTACAAAGATTAAAATGTAGAGGGAAAAGCACTTACTTTGACTAATCATCCTCAAATGCAATTTTGACACCCATGGCGTTGAAAGGAAAAAGCTATTACAGACAACAAAGCAAGAAACGTGGATTTCTCTGGGGCTAAGTTGTCTCAGGAAGAGCAAAGTGCAGTCACATCTCAAGAAGAGGCCAAATGGTCAGTGAGGTATGTTTAAGTTACTTCTGGCTTTTCCACTAACTAGTGTGTGCTTCCAAGCTAGCCTCTAAATATTGTTGCCCTTATTTTCCAGTATGGATATCTTGCTATAAAGTATTCACTTCCTGACAGACAGCAGAATCCCCAGACAAGCTACATGTACAAAATGCTGTAACTTTAAAGGAAAATGTGTCGATGTAATTGTTATATATTTCATTAAATATAAATCTTCATTACAAAGTTTTTTCTATAAGAATACATCCTGAAGCTATTGGATTTGCTGGGTTATTTATCAATGTTGCTCTAAATGATTTTCTACTATTATTAATAATAGAAAATCAAACATGAAATTATCTTGTATTGACTTTTTAAAGAGATAAATAAAATCTGTATTTTGTATTAACATTTTCTATTCATTCTAGGAAGACAAAGCTTTAGAAATTCCATATGGCAGAGAGGCTCTAATTCCCTGTACTGAGCTAGTGGAAAGGCCCTGACTTCATTGCAACGTGGATGGACCCCCAACAAAAATATAAATAAACAAAAACAAAATACCAAAAGCATCATTACACTTAATAGGACAATAATTGAAATAGGCTGACTGCTAACCATATAGTTTATCCAGCTTCATGTGTTTTTAGGGTGATATATTCTTGAAAATTAAAATCAGTATGGTAGTACTATGAACACGTGTGTGCACACACACACACACACACACCCCACACACACACTTCAGTAATGCTATATTGATGCTATCTCCCTCTAAAGTAGAATTTTTTCCAAACTAAATTAATAATAAATATAGATTCCCAAGTTCTTCCACAGTAAATTCTTAGTAGATCACAGGAAAGGTAAAGCAATCTGTATTTCTAACAAGCCCTCTAGGGAGCCAGTAAATTTAAGAAACATACCTCAAGTTACCACTAGGTACTGCAACAGGTAAATAACTCAATTCACCCAGATTTTGTCTCGGGACAGACCATGCATGACTGCACTAATAAATTGTGCATGAAATTGATTTCATCTGTATTGGAGACATAGTTTGTCCTGTTTTATGTCCTGTTTTGCTCTTGACTCACTGTCATTTCAGTTGCTTGTCTGTGGTCTGATCTTGTGTATAACCTCAATTATGGGGAAGAATTTTTAACTTTCTCGATTATGAAATTTGCTTTTTCTTCCCTTCAGTTTACTGACTTTGCAAGGAGGAAATCTCAAGGCCTAAAATTCAGTTTCTTCTGACTGATTTCAGTTCAAGGTGAAAGCTTAAAACCAAGCAAAGCTCTCCCAAGCAAAGAATATGGTCAAAAAAAGAACAAAAATTGTCCTTTTATTTGAATCCTTTTTATTTTGGCTTTGTTTTGTGCTTTATAACCATTTTTTTTCACTTAATGTACATTTGAATTGATGTCTTAGTGAATTTCAGGCATAAATAGGGTAGTTCAGGGTCTTATTATCTTAACCACCATGCTTATTGGTGCTGTATTATAATGGGATTAAACCAAAACAAGAAACAACCATTTGAGTTTGTTTCCTTGTTTTAGAATATTTTCACATTCCAGTTTCTCAGCATAAAAAGGATTAACAGAACAAAGAGCACTGTGCTGGAATACTAAATGCCTGAACTTTCTATGTCCTTGAACAAATTTGAACTGAAAAAAATCTCAAAACCTTTTTGCTAACACATAAATGATGAAATGACAGACATATTCAATAAGATAATTCTGCAACTACCATATCATAGCTGTATATCTTGAGTAAGTAGGATACTTTAAGAACCATCCAAACCCTCTTTGATTACTAGGTTTCTGTTCTGTAAACTGCATGCTACTCAACCTATAACCAGTTAAAACATAAGGGAATGAGAGAATAAAGCCATGTTGCTGTTATTGCAGCATCATATGTGCTTACCTAAGTTTTTCTTTAGGCTTGAAATCATTTCTTGTACATAGATAGGAGTAGAGTTCTGGGTATTCATTCATCAATTTGAATATTTCCAAATAAAATTTTAAGATATGGAAAAGAAGACTATTTATTTTTAATTAAATAAATGAACCAAAGTTTTTATTGCACAGAACACAGTCCTTTCTGGTAAATATTTACAAATTAAAAAGAAATGAATAAAATGTAATCAAAATTGAGCCTTACAATTGTATTTTTTTTTTTTTCCGGCACCAGGGATCGAACTCACAGGTCGCACCTGCCAGACAGGCGCGTAAGCTGCTGAGCCAAACTCCCGGCCCTTGAGCATTACAATTGTAAAGCAAAACTGAAAAAATATCACCCTACATCTTCACAATACTCAAACCAAGATAATGAGGAAAAAGGACCCAAACTTTAAATTATAATCTTTCTTTTTTAACATCATAAACAAACTAAAAGTTTAAATCTCAAAATAAATACAACTTAAGCATGTATTTTCTGAAGATTCTATGTCTGAATAGTAATTGCATCCAACAGAATACCTTATGGGACTAAAGTTAAATTATTTTTTCTCTTCTGTATCACTCTCATAGGATGAAATTCCAACAAAATCTTTTATAAATTTTGACAGGTCAATTTTAAAATATATTTGGAAGACTAAAAGATCAAGAATGGCTAATATATTTTATAGAAAGTAAATAAAGTGAAGATTTACCATTTTAGGTATCAAGAGTTCCAAAGAAGCTATAACAAATATAACAGATTTAGTGTTATATTGGAGTTTTGCAAGTTAACATATTAAGTATAATAAAGAGTTTAGACACATGAGTGGAAGTTTGATATGTGACAAGGATGGAATACAAGATAAATCCCCATGAAAAACAATGTGGTGACTGAAAATGATGGAACTTAGAACTTATATGTACACAACTGAAGAAATTAAATTCTTACCTGATGATTTAAATATAGGAAAATTCTGATAGAGTATGAACTTATTAAAAACAAAGCTTTAAATGTTTAATTGAAATTATAGATGAATACCTTTTTGATCTCTAAATAAAGAACATTTCAAGCACCAAAGAAAAATTTCCAACTATTTGGCATGATTGATAAATTTGTCCATTTAACTTAAGACTTCCACATTTTCAAAAGACAAAATAAAACAAGGTAAAACTGGTAGAAGGTATTTGCAATTATATAACTAAGTAGAAAATACAAGTATTGATAAGCAAAGAAACTCTCCTTAAAAAATAAAAAAGAATAGAAAAAAATATCTGCATAGAAAAATGGGCAAAAGACATGAACAGGCATTTAACAGTAAAGGAAATATAGAAATACCAGTATGAGAGAAGCTCAATATCTGTGTTTAGGAAAATGTAAACCAAAATCACTGTAAGATACCATTTCCATTCATCTTATTGACTAATATTAAGAAAGGAAAAGATTATATGTATGTAGGTATACATATATATATATGAATGTATGGATGTATATGTATGTAAGAGAGATATCTATACTACTAATCTCTGTTAGTTCATCAGAAAGAACACTTTGTGCTGTTATTGTTTGATTGAACATTTTTTGTGCCTGGATTTTGAAATCTGAACAACTACTTCTAAGATAACAATACACAACACATGAACTAGTGTTAATTTCCTATTATTTTTTAAAATTCTATATCATTTCTATCCTTTTTTTCTGTTTTGCTTTTTAAAATAAAAAAATTCTGGCAATGTGACATACTACATAGGATAATTTATTCATCATAATATTGAACCTAAAATGACTCTGGAAATTCATTTGGCATTATAATTTAAAACCATCATTCTCATGGTCTACTAGTTAACATTTACATTTGGATTTATATACCCAAGAGTAACAACTACAATTAACAATTTGGATGCATATGTATTAATATTATTAGCAAAGTAACTTATAAAAAGACTTACTAGAAATTAACTCAAATGAAGAAGAAATGCTAGTTACTGCATATCCATTCAATATAATTCTATAACAGGGAAAATAATAAGGAAGATGGGCAAATGATAAATTGATGAAATTCATTCACTACAATGTTGTCAGCAGGGAGGGGGAACTTGAGCAAACTTTAGAAGATATGAACTCCCTGGTTTCCATTTTAAAAGTTCAAAGTAACTGAAACCAGATAAATAGAGAGCTAGAGATATGGCAATATAACACAGACATGTATATGTCTGTACTTACATATACATGTGAAGACATGTGTGTGCATTGTATATCTATAAAAATACTTATATATGCATATATACTCTAAGCAGGAGGAAAATAGGTACAAATTCAGATACTGGACATCTGAGATGGGCAGAGTTCCATTCAACAGAACATGCAAGAACATGTGAGTTTATATCCCATTCTTGGTTGGGTTAGTGACCTCAATGTTATTCAGTATAATTTAGGGATAGATACAGATCATGAGAAATGACAGTGGGAGAGAAAGAGAGAAAAAGAGAGACACAAAGACACAGAGAAAGACAGAGACAGAGACAAAGAGAGACATGGAGAGAGAGAGAGATGGAGAGACACACAGAGAGAAAATCCATGAAGGAATTACAAGGTATGGTGACAATTCTGTGACTCACAACTTCATTACATTATAAAATAAAAGAGAAAGTAATACCACTTGACTCCAGATCATTTCTCAAATGTCAGTGCATAATAACATCCCCTGGAATGCTTTACAAAAATTCATACTATTGAGTTCTCATCTCCAGAGACGGTACTTTGGCCTATGCTATGTGAAAACAACAAATAGTGTATCAGAGAATTCTGGTAGAGATGAGAATAACAAAATATAAGAAATTCTGCTCTATCAAAATTCCTTCATGGATTCTATCATGAAAAACAATTTTTATAAAATGTGTATGTCACAGTGACCCAAATAGCCTGTCTTAATTGACACAAGCTTGTATTCTCAAGATCCTCCCTTCTTCTAGTTGCATAATTCATTTTATGCACTATACTCAGTATTAAATACTGTGCTCAAAAATAAATTTTAAAATCTGTAGTAATAATATAAGCATATGCATAAAAAAATGCATTTATTTTAATTGTTTCAGTTTTAGGATGAATTACGTTCTTTTAAATTCATATGTTATACTCCTAACCTCTTGTGAATTATTTGAAGATAGGACCCAGATACGTGTTTTCCTGTAAGAGTAAAATATATCATATTACAATAATACATACACACGCATGCTTGTAGCAGGACAATTCATGATAGTGAAATCTTGGAAGCAACCTGTATATCCATCAACAGATGAACAGATGCACAAAATGCTATATTCATACAGAATGGAGTACTACTCTGCCATGAAGAAAGATAAATTTGAGTCATTTATAGGGATATGGATGCACCTTGAAACCATGATGTTAAGGGAAATAAATCAGACACACAAGTTTAAATATTTTATGTTTTCTCTTACATCAGAACCCCAAAATGTAAATAAGTTGTAGGGCAAAATAGAAGATAATAGGAAAAACAGAGATAATTTTTTTGCAAATAAGAAAAGGACCAAAAAATGGAGAGAGAAAAGAGGAAGGAAAGAAAAAAAATAGTAAGTTGAACAAATTTTGTTGTGTACATATAGAAGCTCCTCACTATGAGTGTCATCTTTACATACTGTAAACTTATACAGTAATACCTCAGGCCACAGACTCTACTGTTCAGAAACAATTTGGTTCTCAGACAAAAGCATTCGACAAAATTTTGCTTCCAATTCACAAACTCTACATGGGGTGACAGCCGTAGCTATCTTCCACCCACAAACATAAGCATGACCATCACCCTCAAAATCATGAAATAAAGTGAATTCATGAACTGAAGTACTACTGTACTAAAAAAATTTTTAAAAAGAGAGAAAAAAGAAGCAGTTATGTTGAAAAGGTCATTAGGGTGAGTTCTATCCAGCATTACTGGTGACTTCACCAAAAGAGAAAAAGAGGACCAAACCATGTGCAATTTCAGGGCCTTAAGTGCCTGCCCTGGCAGGTGCTAGGTTGTGAGTTCAATCCCCACTGCCGCAAAAAAAACAAAAAACAAAAAAACAAAAAAACAGACATGTGTAATGTCATAAGAAAATGGATACCAACAAACTAATGAAAAAGTCTCAGAAGAAGGCACTATACCAATATGTTGATCTTGAGTTTCTAATCTCAGAAATTGGAGAAAATAAATTTATATTTTTTAGGTGAACCCATTTGTGGTACTTTGCTGCAGTAGCCCCACCTAACCAACCACTATTCCTGATAAAACCTGTTCTTACGTAGACCACAAAATGTTCAGGCTTAACTGAGGATCTCATGACATTAGAGACACATTGCCGCTACATCAAAATTAAATATGAAAGAACAAATTAATAGATGGAAAATTGGCTTGTCAGCATTTTCCACAATTTAGGCTAACCGAATCTAGAAGTTAATCAGGAACATAACTGAGAACACATTGAGAGCATTTGTCAGTGATGCAAATAAAGCAACGATTCCTTTAACTGTAGTGTAAACTCAGACATATTAGCAGGATTTGTAATTTCTAACCACCATAAAAAATAGTATTTGTTGCTTAGTTGACACTTGACGATCATTCTACTTCTCAAACTGAGCCTCAGTTCCAAATTCTAGCAGCACTCATCCAAGCAGATAAGCATGTGACCTGCTTCTCATCAGGTATATAAATCTCTCCAGGGGTCATTAGCCTGGGCACACTACAATTGCCATTGACACGAGGGACTTTAAAATCTCCTTCTTTAATTAAAAAAGTAATAATTATATTTTAAATTATGCTATAAATATATGCAGCTAGTTGTGTCCGTTGTTTCCTTCTAATTTTATAATAAACTAAAACATTTAGTATTGGCACCTTTAATTCCATGGGCCCAAGCACTGTGTTTGTAGTGCCTAACAAATATTACAGTTTCTTTTTACTCTTTATAGTAAAGTACTCTGGCCAGTTTCTTTGCCTTGTCCTTTACCAGAGATTTTACTATTAGATTTACAGATCTCTTATTTTTTTAATGCTTTTAATGTAGAATAGTGTGATCTAAATATTTTATTTTTAAAGTAAAGTTAATATATGCATCCTAAAACAAGTTTACTGTCATAGAATTTTTTCACACAGTATAAATTAGGATTTTTGAGCAACAGAGACAACTCTGGGTTCAATAAAGTCTATATGACTACATAGCAACTAAGTGGACACTCATCTTGTTTTTCAAAATATTTTACATTATCAAGTGTTCTCTTGGGTTTCCATTGAAATAGAAAGGTCATAGGCAAAGCAGTTCTTCAAATACTCATTTTCTGAAATATCTTCATGGACTATTTTGCATCATTAATTCAAGCCAGTGTCATATCACAATATCAACTCATGAGAAAAATAAATAATTGTCGATAAGTGAATAGCACCACAGCAATTTTGTTTATGTGAGCAAAATGTTCTAATTCTAAACAATAATGAAGTCACCTCATTTTGAAAACAAGTCTGCTTTTTTTATACCCAGAAGTCTTAAAACAAACAAACAGACAAACAAAAAAGTAGGTCAAAGGGCAGAGGCCAGGGTTGAGGGGAATGAAAATCCAGGGAGGGAAAATTTAAAGCAGTTCTCATTCTCAAGGTCACCCAAGTGCAAAATCAGTACTTACATCACTGGGCAAGTAAGTATTCTCTTACATATTTGCAGCTTTGGAAACTGCACCTTTCTTATCCTGGTTTTTTCTCCCTTGGAAAAACTATATTCACAGAGGAAAGTCAACTGTATTTTTAAAATTTGATTTGGTTACAAAATCTGGTATAAAATTAACTCCTCAATTCTCTAGAACCTAGAAATGCAAAAAGCATAGCAACATTTCTTCAAAAACAGCAAGATAAGAGCACAGGTATTACAATTCTTTGTTCTTAAAGTGTTCACATGTTTATGATTAAGGTTTTGATTTGTGTGAATTTTGTAAATAAAAAAATTACTAAATCTACAAGGATCCTATTAACATATAACATTCATTGCTGTTATTCCACTTGACCACAAAATCAGGTTTTAAGAAACAATGTTTTCTTCATTTTTCTATAATGAAATCAATTTCTGACTCGGTTCTGTGAATATGATGGGAAATTTTAATGTTATTCATACTTAAACCATCCCCTCACCCCTTCAGCACTGTTCCACTATGCTGGGATTGTAAATAATGCCAAAGCTGTGAAACACTTGGGTAGCCTCCAAGAGTCCTCAGAGCTTATCCAGTTTGAAGAACAACTCAATTCTGTTGTCAGTTCAAATATAAATAGTACACAATAAAACCATGTTCTTTCAGAGGTGTTGTTGCTAGGTCAAGACTTGGGGGAAACACTCCTTGATAAAGAGATATTTAATCAAAGGGCATTCATCATTAACCAATGAGCAAAGTGAAGAAAATTGAAGAATTATCTACAAGGAAGAGTAGGTGATAGCTAATTGAAACACTAAGCAAAGGTCAATCGTGGTAAATGACTGCAATTTTCCCAAACACTGCTCAAATGAGATCTCTGTTTTTTGCGATGCCAAGGCACTGCTAATTAATCCTCACAGTAGAAGGAGAGCTGAGATGACTACGCCTTTTTAATTCATCGTTTAGTCCCACTGAATCAGAGCACACTTCAGAGTTAGCCTCTAAGGAAAGTTCAAGATGGTGGGGGAAATGGGAAGGGGAAATTTCTCTATTAATTTTAGAAATAGCCTGAGGCTTTAATTCAGTTTCCTACTTTTCAAAGGCAAGGGCACTTCTGAAAGGACTGAAGAAAGAGCAAGTAAAGTAGGACCCATCCCTGCTGTCAATCTTTCAGTCTAATTTCGTATCGCCTCTTTCCACCTAAATTCCCAGCTGATTTCTAAGTGTAAGAAACTTTACCTATTGACTTACAAATAGGTATCCTAAATTTGCCTTTGTTATTGCATGGCTCTGGTATTTTGAATGGGTAACAGTGAATACTGTCAATTGTTCCTAGTTCTTTGGAAGAAGAGCGACTTTACAAATAATTTTCTAAACTAAAGAAAAAGACTGAGGGAAACATAAAGTTGAAGTGCAGTAAACATAAATCCAAGTCACAGATATGAGTGTCCTATGAAAGGACATTGAAGAGCATATGTATATCTCTGCTCACTTCTAATCATGAATAATTAAATTGAAGAATTCATAAAATGACAGCTTCCACATGGCTTCTATTAATCACTATTACAGAGCACTGGAAAAAATGCTATTTGGTTTTAAAACCATGTTGTGAATTTGTTTATAAATGTTTATTATCAATGTGGTTCAATTTTAACAGCTTTCCTGTATATTTGCAAGAGGAGAAAAATACCACACTAAAAGTAAGATTTTATCATAAATCACAAGCAAGTTTCTTCACAGGTTATTTCAAAATCAAAGAAAATTAAAATCACTTTTTTTCATTACAATGATTTAAATAAAGTTTCTATAAGTAAGTATTCATATAAACACACTTATACCTAGATACATGCCTTTAGTATAACTGATGGTGTTTTTTAGTTTTATTGATGCTTTTATTAGTACATGTTAGCAATATATAATGTTTACGTTCATCTTGGGGAGTAGTTACATGTACTTAATATATCTTCATTCTTTTTATTCCTCTCCTTCCATCTCTAGATTGCCTTTTCCAATTTTCATTTTCTTTTTTAACTTCATAGTTGTGACAAATAATGCTTACATTCACAGGGAGTAGGTGGTACATGTGCGTGACACATTTAAATCTGTTTATATCCTCTTCCTTCTTCCTCTCCACACCCTCCAACTTTTGCCCCCTTCCTATTTGCATAAAAGATCCATCTCCTAGTTTCCTTTAATCTCTTTATTTTGCTCTTTATATATACTTTCCACTTCTCATATGAGAAAAATCGTGTAGCATTTAAACGCTTCTGTCTGGTTTCCTTCACTTAGCATTATGTTTTCAAATTGCATCTATTTTCTCACAAATGACTCAAATTTATCTTTCGTTAGAGCTTAGTAGTATTCCATTATGTATGGGTACCACATTTTCTTTATCTCTTCACTTGTTGATTGGTATAGGTATATTCCCAGAATTCAGCTATCATGAATTGTGCTGCAATAAACATTGGTATGTGTCTTACTTTTCTTTTTGCTGAGACACTCAAATTTAAGTGGGGAAAGATTCATTTAACTCAGTTTGTAGAGATTTCATTCCACACCCAGATGGCTCCAAAGCAGGGTGGCACATGACAGAGGGGCAACAAATCATGGTTTCTGAAAATAGCAGAAGTAACAAGGGGAGAGGGCAAAACAAGCCTCTTTCTGTCCCCTGAATTCTATCCAGTCTACCAGAATCAGAGTGATGCCAATCCAATCTGTGGACTAATCCAGAAATCACCCAATCACCCACCCTTAATTCCAGCACTGTGCCACGAATAATCACACACTCTAAATTCAGCCACCTCTGAAAAAACTATGATTGCATGAGGCTTTGGGAATCATGTAGACACAAAACATAGCGACATGCATGTGTCATTACAATATAATGTCTTTAATTCTTTGGGGAAGATGTCTAGAAGGGGAATAGTTGGGTCCAATGCAAGTTCTACCTTTGTTTTTTAGGAATCTCCATACTGATTTTTATTGCAATCTCAAATAATGAGTATGGTAATCCAAGTATTGAAATCTTTTTTTTTTAGTTTTCCTCACAATCTAAGAAATTACATTTATAAATCCACTGAGCCGTTTTTGGAATCCCGGTAAGTTAATTCCAATCTACCACCTCTAATGCAACCCACAGCAAGAGTAAAGATTCTGAAACATATTCAAGGTTAAGGGCAGCCAAGGGGTCCTAAGTCCAATCCTCATGAGGACATGCGGACAAAGGCCTTGATCCTAGGCCTCTCCCAGAATTTATTAACTAGTGGAGCAAGGGGGTGGCTTGAGGATGAGTGACAGTGAGGATGGTGAGAACTATGTGAGTAACTTAGCTGGCTATCAAGGTAGTAAGAAAGGTATCTCTGCAAAATGTAGATGAAGATATGCAAGGGGCTCAATTTGCACAACCCAATCAAGATAGCAACTGAATTGTATTAGGAGGCTGCTGCTTCAGTTTATGATATGCAATCTTTATGCCCTGGGAACTCATAGCCTCTTTCTCGAAGCTCATCCCCAGTTGACATTTCTGGAGCTCACTGGCTCTGCCATCCTGCTGTCCTTTATAGATTTTACAAAGGTCACTTTGGAAGGAAACAGGGCACTGTCTGATGGCTTTAAAGACTACATACCAGTACCTGCTTCTGATAATGTAAACTTTTATGCCCTGGGAACTCATAGTCTCTTTCTCGAGGCTCATACCCAGTTGACATTCCTGGAGCTCACTGGCTCTGCCATCCCGCTGTGTCTATATATTTTACAGAGATCACTATGGGAGGCAACAGGACACTGTCAGATGGCTTTAGAGAGTACATATCAGTACCTCAGCTAGCCTTATTTGCAATGCTTAGAGCCAATTGAAAAGAGAAAAAAATACCATAGTCAGCTCTATATACATCAACATAAGGAAATAAGTTTCAATATAATCAAAGTTGCAGCAATTATTCTGCATTCAAGGGGATCCGCACAAGTTGTCTCCCACAGATTTCCATACTGGTTGTGCAAGTCTACATTTGTTCCCACAGTGTAAGAGGGTTCCTTTTCACCACATCCTCACCAGTATTTATTATTTAATTTCTTGATAATAGTACTGTAATTTTCAATGTATAGATCATTTATTTCTTTTGTTAGATTGACTTCTAAGCATTTAATTGTTTTGGATGCTATTGTGAAGGATGTGTTTCCCTAATTTCTCTTTTGGTGAATTTTTTTTGAATACAAAAATGCTATTGATTTTTGATGGCTGACTTTGTAACCAGCTATACCACTGAATTTGGTTATTAATTCTAGAAGTTTTTTGGAGGAGCTTTTTATTGGGAGTTTCTATGTAGAAAATCACGTTATCTGTGAATAATGATAGTTTAACTTCTTCCTTTCCTATTCTTATTCATTTTATTTGTCTCTCTTGTCTAATTGCTCTGACTAGTATTTTTAGAACTATATTGAACAGAAGGGGTGAGAATGGACTTCCTTGCCTTTTTGCTGATTTTGGATGAAAGTTTTCAGTTTTTGTCTATTTAGGATGATGTTCACTGTTGGTGTGTCACAAATGACTTTTATCAGATTGAAGTAAAGGCAAACTATTCTGATTTTCTGTAGGGTTTTTATCACAAATGTGTGTTGGACTTTGTCAAAAGTTTTTTTCTGGATATATTGAGATGATCAGTATCAAGTCTGGTGGAAAAAGGATGCTTATACAAGGTTTGGAAAACTAGAGAAGGGTGTGGAAAAGAAAGAATGAAGAAGTATTTGAAGGATTATTTGACCTTGGTATCTGAGTTTGGGGAATGGGATTAGTTTTCTGCGTTTGGAGTTCTCCATATCCATTTAGAAAAGAGGGAAAAGGGGTAAAAGAAAGAAAAAAGAAAAACAAAAGACAAAAAACAAAAAAAAATTGAGAAAATAGGGCCAGTTACATAAGTTCTGGATTCTTCTTAAATTGGTTCCTGGTCAGTAGAGGCTTCAGTCAACTGTCATCTTATATTGTTATTGTTACTTCAAGCTTTTCACGCTAGTCTCGCCTGCCCATCCTGTGTACTTTAGTTGGGATCCTATTGTGTTACTGGTGTTCTTTCTGGTCTCTGATCCTTCCCAAGCAGATCCCTTCAGTAGTGGCAGTAGAGAAGGGAGGGGCCACCCTCCACTGGTGAGGCTCACTGGTGTTATGACTTGTGTTTAAATGTTTCCCAAAGCCTCTTGCAGTCATGGCAGGTGGGCCTTTCCAAGGCAGCTGAGTCTAGCATTTGTGATTGGCTCATTGTCCAGTGCTGGGATTGGTGATGTGAGTGCTGCACCCACCCAGGGGCAGGTAGCCAGCATACGGTATAAGGAAGGGAAGGAAGCATGCTTTTTCCCCTTTTGCCCTTTTTTCACTCTTGTCTCTTGAAGCCACCATGAGTGGTTAACTCTCAGCCACACCATGGTGGCTTGGAACCACCTGAGTATGAACTGAAATCTCCAAAAACCGTAAGCAAAATAAACCTTTTCTTCCTTCATTTTGGGTGTCAAGTGTTTTGTCTCAGCAATGGGAGTAAAGTAATCAAGACATCTGGGTTCCCACAGGGGCCAAGAGGCGATGAGAGGGATCTCTTCCCTCTGGCACCATTCAGCTAGGTTTCTATGGTGGTGGAGAAGCAATGGGAGGGGTCTCTCTCCTCTGCATGGCTCAGTGGGGTTCCCACAGTGACTGAGAGGTAATGGAGTTTCTCTCCTTCATATGGCTAATGATTGTTTTATGTCAGTGTATCTGTATTATGAAGTTAGATGCTTCAACATTTATTGCATACATATACTTAAAAGTATTTTCTCTTCCTATTGGATTGTTCCTCTTTGCCTCTTCTGATCAATTTCAAATTCAGGCCTACTTTTCTGAGAATAAAACTGTTATTCTTGATTGCTTTCAGGGTCCTTGTATATGAAATATTGTTTTCCATCCTGTGATTTTTAGTGTCTTAGTTTCTTTGGGGGTAAGGTGAATTTCTTGAATGTAAAAGAGTTTGATCTAGTCTGCCAGAAAATGATTTTTAACTGGAGAGTTCAGGCCATTTTCATTGAGTCTTATTACCAAAAGTTATTGGTTTATTATTATGTTCTTTTTCTGTTGATGAATCCTTTATTTTCTTCTTTCTTTCTTTTTTTGTTTGTTTGTTTGTTTATGTTTAATGACTTACTTTGCTATTGGATTCATTCCATTCACTATTTTGGATCTATTGTTGTTGACTCTATCTAGCATATTGTTTAGTATTTTTTTGAAAGGGTGTTTTTTTACTCTTGCATCTTTTGTTGCGCTCTTTGATATAGAATGTCCTTATTTCTCCAACAATTTTGAAATATAGTTTTGCAAGATATGGAAGAATTGGAAGTTGTTGGCTTTTAGGGTTTCAAACACTTCACTTCAAACTCTTCTGTTCTTTAAAGTTCATGCTGAGAATTCATGTAATCCTGATAAATTTACCTTTGCACATTATTTTTCTTTTACTTTTATTCTGGAAGATTTTAAGAGATTCTGATAGCATCTTTTTTGTTGTTGTTGCTGTTGTTGCATAGTTGCATTTTGACTAAGATGTGTCATGGAGTGTCTTTTTGTATGAGAGCTGACATTCTTATCAGTATGTTGAAACTTTTCCCCATACTTGGGACTTTCCTAATACGATTTCTATAAACTATATTTTTATGCCAATTTTATATGTGATATACTCTAATTTCTCTCTAACTCCAACTAGACTTAAGATAGTTTTAACATCATCTAGCAGCTTTTGGATAAATATTTCTTGTTTTCTTATCATTTTTAAGACTTCTCTGAGTAGTCATGATTTTGCATTCTGTTCTCAATTTCAGAGACTGTCTCCACATAGGTCATTTCTGCAATTTATAAATTCTATGCAATGTTTTTATCTCTGGTATTTCTTTCTGACACGTTTTCTTGGAGTCTGTATATTTGTTGCAGTTGTTATTTATGCTTCAAATCTTTTTTGTTAACTCTTCTAAATTTTTATTTCTTTCTCACATATCCAGATTAGTCATTTTGTATTTATTTCCATTGTTTCTTGAGTTATGCCCTCTTTTAATTTTCTAACTTTCATTAACTCTTCCTTGTTTTGTACAACTTCTCTACCCGTTGTTTGCTTTCTTCTCTAATGGTGCCTCTTGAATCTAGGTTAGGAGAGTTGGAACAATCTGAAAGCATTCTTTTACTTTACTTTCTCATATTCCTGTGTACATGTGTATATATATTTACGTATTTCTTTTCTTGGTGCTAGCAGTTGTGGTCAAATAAAGTGTGGAGAAGTTGTTATTCATATGAAGATCTCTATGGTCAGAACAGTGATGTGCTCATGGCTTTATTTACCTATGGATATTGTTCACATGTAAATGATTTTCAATTTTATAAGGCTGAACCTTGTCACTATGTTGTAAGGATAGTATTTCTATTTGTTATAGCAGCATCAACAGAACTGAGCATATGTGAATCATATATATTAAAATTTCTTTTGATAATTTCACACTTTATTAATACTATTACAAACTATTTTGTACTGAGATGTGTGAGATGTGGAGATACAAAAAGCAAAAATTAAAGAAAGGAGGTACGCCAATGGAAAGAGAAAAAGATATGAGATATGCTGATAGCTAAAAATGAAATAGGAAGTCAGACACCATTGGAGATATTTTATAGTTTAGGTAAAGGCCTGGTGTAGGCAGTGTTGGGGAGACTATATGTGTAGTCAAGAGGATGCATGCAGATGTATAACAATGTACTCCATGAGATAGATAGGAAGGTAGTGAAGACAAGAAAGTGAGATTGTGAGTAATAGAGAAGAATTAAAAGTAAGAGAGAAGAAAGTTGAAGGGTAGTAAGGAAGATAGAGACTAATAGGAAACCCTTGATACTGAAAGTACTCTAGTCATCCAGTACCAATAAAGCAGAAACTGAATAAAAAAGAGTAAGAAAAATGAAAACAGAGAATAGGAAAAAAAAAGCTGGAAAAAATGAAACAAAACTTAGAACCAACCTGAATAGCCCAAATCCAACAAATTAGCAAGATTACAATAAGTATAATTGCTAAAATAACCAAAAAAACAAAGGAATAAAAAAATCTTTGCTCAGTTATCATACTGTAATGCACTTATTCCATGAAGCCATTGTAGTGTTACTCTCAATTGCTCAAATTTTGATTAGTCAGCTTCTTCCTGTGGAGACATTTTCCTGCCCACATCCTTGGGATTGTTTTTGTTTTTCTTGTTCTCCTAGCACAAACACATACGATTTTATGATTTCTTACTCTGCATGTGATCACAGTATTCTAATTAACTGTGAAACAAACATACTTGAAGGAAGTTAAAAAATAGTAAAAATGAAAATGCCAATCAGAATGTAAAACCAATATTTGCCATATAAATATTTGCTATTCATGTTAGTAACAGATGCACAAGAAGGACTGGTGTGGTATTTTATTCTTTAGATATCCATCAGCTCATCTGCTACATATATGTAAGTAAAGAAAGTATCTAACTGTAATATGAAAAAAGTAGTAGCACTTGTGCCATGGATCTTCCAACATCTATTATTAATATGCTTTGACTGAAGGAAAGGCAAGGAATTCCTTAGATTTTAGTGTTCATTTGAACTACTTGCATATGAACACTGTTAAAAATATATATCCTTATTTCTGATCTAGGTTCCAAAATTATGTTTAGGAGTTAGGCTTACAAATTTGCATTTTAACAAGTAATACCAATGTTTATCATACACAACAAGTTTGGGGAATGATTCATCTTTCGGTAATTATCTCTTTCAGTGAAAGCTTTGCGTAGCTTGACTTTAAGTAAATTCAGAAACATTACTATGATTACTAAAGCAATTAAGCATGTAACTAATGAACAAATTTGGAAAGAACAGAAAGAAATTAAAAATAAACATATTTAGAGATCGCAACTTATAAAAATTAAGGCTATCAACCAAAACTGCCTCAATATTCAATAGCTAAACAAATCTGGTAGATCGACACATAGCATGACAGTCTTTAAAAAGAAAGAAATCTTGTTATTTGAGACAATATGAATAAATCTGGAGGACATTATTTTAAATGAAGTACAACAGACCCATCGTTAATCACCTCATAATCTTACTCCAAAAAAGCCAAATTGATAGAAGTAGAGAGCAGGTGTGGTGATACATGCCTGTATTCCCAGCTATACAGAGGACTGGCTGAAATTTCAAGGCCAACCTCAGCAACTTACTGAGAGATTACAGATCTTTTGCAAAAGGGAAGGGCACCAAAAGACAGAGCGCGTGAAAGGAGAGAAGGGGATGAAAAAATAATCAAAATGTGTTATGTATGTGTACTGACTCCCCAAAACAGATTCCATCATTAGGTACTGCAAACTTGTACTAATAAAAATATATACAAAGAAAAATACTGCAACTGGAGCTCAGTGGTAGAGCACTTGCTTAGTTAGTCAGCACGAGTCCCTGATTTCAAGCCCAGTGCAGAAGAAAAGAAAAGAAGAAGAGAAGAAGTTCTTATCTTATTAGAATTGAATGAAATAAATATGCTCAAAAGCACTTTGAATGATGACTATAAAATATACACACTTTTACTCATCTAACACAGTGGGTCATATATATTTGTACTGTAAGCATCAGATTAACCAAGTGAGCTTGCTAACAGTGAAGATTCTTCTTTATTTGATATGTTTACTGTGCATATAAAATGCATTCTTTATCAGAACTCTATTTTCAAATGGATTCGTGACTTATTCCCAGAGATCTGACCCTTATTCTTGAAAACCCTGATATGTGTCAAACACTAATTTTTGTTTTGTTTTATTTTTAAACAAAAAAAGAATAAAAATGATAATACAGAATTTCAAAACAAAGTAATAAGAGGTTAACAATGGTTAATATATATATATTGTTATCTTCAAAGTAGTTGCTCAGATTATAAAATATAGGCAAACAAAAATGAACAATGAAAGCAGAAACCATTCCTTTTGATAAACCAACAGAGATTAATAGTACAATCATCTATCGTGTGTGTGTATGTATATGTGTGTGTGTGTGTGTGTGTGTATGCATAATGTTTTCCTTCTTTCACTCTTTTATCCCATCCCAGTTGTTCTTTCCTTCTGAGAAATTTTCAATTGCTGATACTTTGAAATTTATATCCTCACTCTGTTGCTGAATGACATATTGGCTGTAAATTTCCAAGCACACCTCTGAATTTCCTAAGTTATAATCAGAAAATTTTAAATGTGATAAAGAAAGATGATCTTGAGACATTTCTTGGTAAACAGATGCACCTTGAGGACATTCCCTTTAGTGAAATAAATCAGACACATTAAATACCACATAGTTTCTCTCATGTAAGAAACTGAAAGTGAAAATAACTACCAAAATGCATACTAGATCTTGTAAAATAGGAGGAAAATGTTGAAATTGGAAGGGCAAGTAGGGAGGAAGGAGGGGCAATGGCAAGAAGGGAACATTTAAAAAAGCAATAAAAAAGAAAAAAATGGAAACAAAACCTTTGTAAATAAGGAAAGGAGAAGGGGTTGAAGGGAGGGAATTTGGAAAAAAGGAAGGATCAAGATATATCATGTACAGGTACAGACTCCCTATGATGAGTGTATTCATTAAATATACCTAAAATGTACCAATAAATTTAATTAATTAAAAACGTGATTAACCCATTGATGGGGAGAAAACTGAGATTTAGGAAGGTAAGCAGCTTATCCATTGTCACACAGAACTCAAGATTAAGCAGATATGCACTAAGTTCATCACATTCTAGAGCTCAGACTTCTAACTTTAAGAGTCTGTTTTGCTTTTTGTATTGCTAGAAGTAATTGATTAATTAACAAATAAATGAAAACCTAGGAATATCTGTTACTTGACAGTTGGTTTAAAATATAAAATATAGGCCGGGCGTGGTGGCGCACGCCTTTAATCCCAGCACTCGGGAGGCTGAGGTAGGCGGAGCGTTGTGAGTTCGAGGCCAGCTTGGGCTACAACGCGAGCGCAAGGCTGGCCTGGGCTACATAGTGCGACCCTGCCTCAAAAAACCAGGGCCGGGAGTTTGGCTCAGTGCCTTAAGCGCCTGCCCTGGCAGGCGCGAGGTTGTGAGTTCAATCCCCGATGCCGCAAAAAAAAAAAATAAAATAAAATAAAATATAAAATATAACTGCTTGACAAGTGAATTTAGTTGATCATATTGTTGTACAAATATTCATTTTTTTCATGTATTTGTTGAATATCTTATGTCTTCTCTTGAAAAGTGTGTGTTCATATCATTTGTCCATTTTAAAATGAGATTTTTGTTTTCTTACTATTAAATTGATTTCCTGTCTTGGTTTGGATATTAATCTTATATCAAACATATGGCTTGCAAATAGATTCTCAGTTAATGTGTAGTTCTTCACTCTGCTGATAATTTCCTTTGTTGTGCAGAAATGTTTCAATTTGATGTTATCCCTTTGACTAATGTTGTTTCTGTTTCCAGTTTTCAGAGTCAGCCAAAGAAAGTGTTTGCCCAGACAAGCATAATGAAACTTTACCCTTAAAATTTCCCCTAATAGTTTTACAGTATCAGGTCTTATGTCCAAGTCTCAATTTTATTTTCATTTTTATTTACAGTGTGAAATGAGGGTATAAGTTCATCCTTTTCATGTGGGCATCTAATTGCCCCAACACCATTTGCTACAAAAATTACCCTTTCTTCATTGCGGGTTCCAGACAACTTTGTCTAAAATCATTTGACCTCAATGGTGTGGATTTATTTCTGGGCTAGTCATCACGAACTTTTAAAAATATAGATGTATTGGCCCACATGCAGAGATTTTAATAATGAAGCATTATTTAAAATGAAGCATCTGCCCTTTCTTTTTTAGAGTAAATAAATAAATGCATCTACTTTACTCGTAGATTACTTGAAGTTACTAGTTTGTTTTGAAAACAGTTCTTATCTTCCTAGTATACTATTTTAAACAAAATTTTAGTTTCCTGTGGTGAAATAAAGCAGGTAGGATAATTTACTATGAGTTTGAGGACTGGAAGAATGTTGAAAATTTTACATTTATGTAAGTTTATTCACAGGGAGATTAGAACTATATAAAAATTTACAAATTTGAAATTAAATGGAGTATTAAATGATTCATTTCTTCGGAATAGAGAGCAAAGTTAGTTGAAATTATAGAAGCAGATGAGCTACAAAGAAGTGATAAAAATACAGAAGAATACAGAAAACAAATTGAGGAGTGAGTATAGGGGACAGGGCCAGGATCCTGAAAAATATGATGAAAAGATAAGAGAAAGAAGAGAATCATAAAACTGGGCTGCTTAGGAAAACTGTGGAGGAAACAATTTTTGAATGCAATATAGAAGAGTGAGGCAAAATAGAAATTTGAGGAATAGATTGGTTACTTAAGGCAAGTTTTTGGCAACTTAGAATAATTCAACAAGGGATTTCTCATCTGTTAAAAATTGAAAGTATACCATGGATATTGATGGTAATGTTATATAAAAATTAACAAAAAGTTTTTTGTAATGCGTGTAAAACTACTTTTAGTAGAAGGTTTCGTTGATAGAGAAGATATAACTTACTTTTTGCAATTTTAAAAATTGTTCTACAGGTGACTAATGAGCAACTACAGTTTGCAATCTCTAACTTGATTTAATTTCTTCATTAAACTCATTCATTCACTAAAGATAACCTCTAGTTTATTCATTGAAACACCTGCAATTTGTCAGACTGAGGTATGTATCAAAGTATAGAAATCATATTTTTCGCTTTATTGTAGATTAAGTTCTTATTATATGTCAGTTACTTTCTGGAAAAAAACTATAGACTTACTAGGTATTTATTTAATGACAAAATGATAGAAAATAAAAATTGATATAATTATATCAGGTAATTTAAAAAGCATATTTGTTCTTCAATACCAAGGAAAATGTTATGTAAAGATAGAAAGTGAAACACCTGAGTTTTTGATTATAGAAAAAATACTACTGGTAAAAGTAATATTCTATCACCATTCCTTTCTCCTATTATTTATTTGGAGCAAATACTACTCCAATGGAAATATTCCTAAGCCTAAAAGCCAGGTGGAGTAAAAGGTAGACCTTAATTTGTAACAATAGCTCCATTTTTACATCAATATAAAAGTCGCTGTCAGTATACCCGTCCTACAAGAGAACAACAATATGATGACACGAATAGAAATGCCAAATCAATGACCTTTAAAACGTGCATAAATGCTTATGTGAACCTGCCAGTTGAAGTAAATGATGATATACTTATATGGATTTGATTCAACATATATTTATTCTAAGGAGTTATTATCCCATTTGTGATGATGAAGTAACCAATTCAATACTAAAATAGTAGTACCGAGGAATGGAAGCTTTCTTATCTCCATAATGCTTATAGTCTCTTAGCGGTATAGGATATGTGATCAAATAAACATTATGCAAAACATAAAAGTCATACTAAAGGTAAAGATGAATATTCGTAACACAGAGAATGTTTTTTAAGGATTGTTAACCTGGAAATTATGGGACACATAGAAAATTTCTAAGATCTCTAGACACAGAAGATTAATTCAGACAGCACAATTTCATGCAATGTTATGGAGTTAGGAAAATGATGGGATTCGGAAAAGAATAACTTGGGTGTGGCTGGGACATGGTATCTAATTAAGTAAGCAGGAGGTGGCTTTGGAAGTTTGTAGATTTTGAGATATAGATGATAGCTGGCAAGGAAATACTGTTGGCATTTCAATGAATAGGACAAACATGGTCAAATGTGCATTTAAGAAAGAATAAGTTAGTGTATGTGTGCAGAACATATTGGAGAAATAAAGCCCAAAGATTGGGAAGCCAACAACAAGCTAAATAGTATGTCAACATAGAAAGGAAAGAAAGAATGTTAGATTTGTAAAACTGATTGAACTGAGAGCAATCAGAGACAATTTGCATATAGACGTACTATAAAGAGTCTCTGGTAATGACCAGAATTAGGCTGGAGAGTTGAGCTATTGGTCGTGACTTTTGCAGAACTGAGTCTATATGTGAAACAATGGTTTGGAGAGATAAAATTGATTCCCTAACACATTTTTTATTATAAGATGTTTTCAATAAAGCAATGCACATGTATCCTAGAGAGCTGACTATACAGATCTGTAGGACAAGGGAGAAATATATATCATAAGTATGAATTTGAGCATTATCAGTAATTGTGGAAAACATCAAAGAGAATGAAATCACCAAGGAAAAGAGTCTAGAAGATGTGCGTATGTGAATCATGTATTTGAGGAAAAAGAAATAACAGTTAACTTGTGACTCTAAGTCACATTCATATTAAAGTTTTAAGAGTAGCTCTTAACACCTGATTAATATTTTATTAAATGACTTAATGAATTATAAGAACTTTTATAAATATACCTATGCTTATTGGGTAATTGTATTTTATTCATCTCCTTCAACACGAAGGATTCTGTGCTGGGAAATGTAGTGATTTTTCTGAAGAGAAACAATGTCAGATGGAGAAATCAATGTCACAGGAATATTTACAGCAGAAGATATGAACACAGAAAATGAAACAAAGATTGGATGCAATACACTGAGTTAGTGCCAATCTCTAGCACTTGCTTCAACTTACAAAGTAATTTCACTGTAAATATACTTGGTCTTTAGAATTAAGAACATAGCTTAATTAAAACAACACAGAAAAATATCAGATGTTAACCACTGTCTTGTAATTTTTCTCTGGAAAACTAACCTTTTTTTTCTTGACCTAGTGTAGAGAATAATAGAGATGCACCAGTACATTAATCCTTTTAACTCAGTATAATAAGCCTAGGAATAAAGACACAAAGACTGCATTTGTAGTACCAGGAGGGAATTGCCTAATTGCTGAATGGGCAGTGTGTTTTGTCAGATACCTAAGGAACTTTATCATGCAGACAGGAAAAAGTACGATCTTTCTATGCCATAACGAAGAATAGGGATATGTAGTTTCAGTGTTCTTAATAAACGAGTTTACAAACTTTTATGGAACTTTCTCTTAATAAATGAATAAGGAACTTAAATGAATCAAAATATGTTCACTAGTGGATTATGGGCAGTCTGCACATCACATACATTCTTAAATATACTAAGGTTTCTTATGTTTTTAGAACAATTTTCAAATTTTGATCAAGACTGGTAACAGGCAATAAACATACCTATATGGAAACATGCTAGGATCATAAATTGTCATTCACTGGATTCCTTAAGTATTTTCTTCATAGTACATCTATAATTAGCTTGTTTTTATTGCTGTTGTTTGAATTATTTTTTGTAACATGAGTTTCACAAATGGAAAAGTAAAGATTATTAAAACACATATTCAGAAAGGATGCTTATATGTATAACCACTTTCTGGGTTTTAATTTAGGAATTTTGATACTTTGGAAAATAAATGAGTATGTAAATAACAACTTGATTGTATCTGTACAATAAATAAAATATAGACAAAGACCTTAATATGTTCCCATTAATATGTTTCTGATTGCAATAAAATGGGAGCCACAAAAAATGACAGGAACTAAGCAGGTAACCTAGAAGGACACATAAAATGTTTCCACTAATAACAGGAACTAAGCAAGACACATGAAAATATGTTCATTTTCAGCCTTCAAAACTGCAAGAACAACTATATAAACAGAGTCTATTAACTGTAAGGAATTGAAGAATTTAACCCCAAACTATATGAGTAGAGCCACATATTTATGATATTCTGATGTCTAATTAGTTTAGTATAAAACTATAAGCCAAGCATGGTGGTACACACCTGTAATAGCAGCACTTGGGAGGCTCAGACAAGAGGAATGCCAGGAGTGAGAGATCAGCCTGAACTACACAGTGATTTCAAGGTCATCCTGAACTACATAGTGAGAACTTGTCTCAAAAACAAAACAAAACAAAAAATATGAGAAATGGGTTATATCTTAAGTAATACAGCTTTTGCTTTTTTTTTTTTTTAATGGTGCTGAGGATCAAACTCAGAGATTTGTACATACTAGGCAGATACTCTGTCACCAAGCTACATCCCAGACTCAGCTAGACAGTATGGTTTTTGGATTGAACCATAATCAGTATAGGAATTACCCATGAACTACTTCAGAATATTGAAGTCCATAAGTAGAACAAAGTAATAAATATGAATAGACATTTTAAAATTAAAAGCCTATCATTAATTTCATTCTATGAATTCCCTATTATAAAATTGACAGTAATGACATTTTTATTTCTAAACTTTACATATTTTCTCCTTTTAAAAAATGTAAGTTTATTGAACCATGGTATATTTTACTATAATATGTAAAAATCTAAATCACATTTCAACATTCTCATATTTCTAACCAAAACTGTGAACTCTAATTAGCTTACAGAGGTGACTACACTGGTATTCTTTTTTTTTTTTTTTTTTTCGGCACTGGGAAATGAACTCACAACCTCGCACCTGCCTGACAGGCACGTAAGCCGCTGAGCCAAACTCCCAACCCTGGTTTTTAGAGGCAGGGTCGCACTGTGTAACTCAGGCCGGCCTTGTGCTCGCATTGTAGCCCAAGCCGGCCTCGAACTCACAACGCTCCTCCTACCTCAGCCTCCCGAGTGCCGGGATTAAAGGCCTGCGCCACCACGCCCAGCTTCAACACTGGTATTCTTGATAGCATTTCTCTTTACTGTAGTGGGAAAACTGTGATTTGCTATAACTAGAATGTGGAAAGGTCTTAAAACAACTGTAGAAACTTAAGAAAATATTCATGTTCCAAACCATTTTGCTTATGTATTAATTTGCTCAGTAATTTTTAAATATTCCAAAAATGAAAAGTAGATATAAACATTTATCTAAACAGGGCCCTTTGGGTATTGCGGGAAGCAGATACACAGACTACTTTTGTGGTTGTAGCGGGGGAGGGGTTAATCTCTAGAGAGAAAGATAAAGGAAAAGCGAGCAGGATAGGGCAGTTCTGAGCAAAATTTCAACAAGCCCCACGAGAACCTGTGAGTGCTCTACCGGCTGCCTCAGACTCAGTCATTAGCTAGGCCCGCGAGGAGATCTCACACAGATGCTTCTGGAAACTCCAAAAACGCGAAACTCTAAGATGTCGACTGTCATACTCCCTGCAAGGGAAGGACAATTGCTTTCTTGTCATATCAAATGCCTTTAAAAGTCAACATTAGTAAAGTTTATTTTGGGGACTTTTATCCCTATTACAAACTTCCACTTAGGAAGTTAACATTAAAAGAAGATTTGGAATATATGGTTAAAAAAAATTTCACCTAAGGGATGTCAACTGCAGAAAATGTTTCTGTGAATTAAGTTTTGCACTAAACTCCTTGTCATGAGAGAAAAGATTTTTAAGAACAGTATTTTATTGATAAAAATTTTTCCATAAAATGAAATTTATAGTACATAGTCATCAACAATTTAGTCTATAGAAACAATATGCTAATTTCTTGAACATCTATATTTGGAATTAGAAGTCATAGATGATATTGTAAATTTAGGTTTTGTTCTGCTGCCCTAAATCTAGGGAAACTTTTGATGGCCAGATGCAACTGATAATAATTTTACCACTTACTTAATAATCACAAAATATGCCTCGACAAGGGAAGGATGGCAACTTTTGGAACAGATAAAATAATGTATCAGTAGTTTCTAAACCATACCTGGTAAGCATTTTTGAGAGTAATGTTGATTTTATTATAATTGTAATAACAGAAATATGCACAAAAAAGAAAAGTGAACTAAAAATATGTGAAATCTCTGAAACACACAGTCCCAGAGAATATAGTTTAAAAATTGTTATTCACGACAGTATTAGGCAATCTATAGCAATAACTTTTCTCAATTAGTGACGCTAAAAAGGCTTGAATACTCTTGAATAGCAATTTATATGCTGAAGGAAATTGATGGAATGAGTAGTCAATAAATTTCTCAACTTTGATTATGCTGCACCAGATCTTTTAAGTATTGCTTTAATTTAGCAAGCAAATTAGAAAAGACACACAGAGAGAGGAAAAGAAAGAGAGAGTAAAAATGAAAGAAAATGGAGGTGGAGAGAGAGAGAGAGAGAGAGAAAGAAAGAGAGAGAGTTATGCTTATGTCTAACAGTCTTAAATTAATACCTGATTCTCAAACACTTCCATAATTCTTTTGCAACTTTATGTAATAATTAACAAAAATAATTGTGTAAATTCTTAGTCCGATGCTTTCACAGACCTACAAAATATTGCAGTACTTTTTTTCTCTTGCTATGTTATTTGAGTGAAATTAGTTGTTCTTCCAAATTATCATTTTATATAGTTGGGGGACTCCTAGAGTACATTTTGTCCTAATAAATTTTCTTTGTTTACTAATAAGCAAGGGATCATAAACTCATCTGTGACTACATAAGGCATGGATCTCAACAGCTATTTCTTAGCTGCAGATGAGTTTATATGGAGTAAATAATAAAAAATAGATTATAAACCCTAAAAATGGATTGCCTAAGAAACTAGAGGCTGCCTACTTCTTCGTTTTCTCTTTCATATAGCACATCAGTGCACCCTGCAGTGATTTGCAGAGGAAATAGCAAGAACTTATTCTACAACAATCTATGAAAAAATAATTCAGACTGTAACAGGAAAACAATCTTAAGATGTTGTTTGAGTCACTCTTTATTCAGTTTCAGTACCTGTGTATTCTGTCTTTTTTGCTCTTTCACTCTCTCCCACTTTCTCTGTCTCTCACCAATACATACATGCAAAAACATTTTTACATATTTCTCCTTGAAATTTGGCTTCTTGTTTTATCTTGCTGTTTTTTGGCCCTTTTTTTGAAACAGAGTTTCTCTACAGGTTTCAGGTGCACCGAACTATTAATCCTCACACCACATAGGACCCAGCATGCCAAATGAGCA
Organism: Dasyprocta punctata; assembly: GCA_004363535.1. Lineage (NCBI taxonomy): Eukaryota > Metazoa > Chordata > Mammalia > Rodentia > Dasyproctidae > Dasyprocta > Dasyprocta punctata. The sequence continues at coordinate 57,581 of RJWM01005142.1, read as the reverse complement.
TCTCTTGAATCTTCTCCTCCCGGCCTTTTCTATAAGTACATCTTCCACCGTGTGTCACAGGGCAGCATCACAAACATCTTCATTGACCATTAATGTCATGTTTTAAGAAATCTTGGGAAAGGTTCTAGAGTATCAGATTAATTTTTAGACTTATAGGCTACAATTCTTCATTTACCTTAAATCTGAGCATTTCATATTAATAACAAGAGATTAAATACAAGTTGGAAATAACTATTTACTCAATGTTAATTATTATATGTTGCAAAATCAAATTCTAGGAAAAGAAAAAAGTCATTTATTAAACACTTTCAGACCATTAATCTGAATGCTAATTTTCACACACAAAAAAATTTAATATCATTTAATTAATTTTATGTTTTTCTTCTTTCGATAAGTGTGACATTGTAAAAGTTTGAAAAGTTCAAAAATTAGAGAAATTTTACATTGATTAGTTTCTTAAGAAAAGTTATTTTCATTTGCCTATCTCTATAATTTTCTTTTCATACTTTTGATAAAATTTCAATCATTGTATCCATATACATCTAAGTGTTGTTTTGACCAAAGTAGCATTTCTCCAAATATTTTTTAATTCTCACCTTTTCTGCCTACCTGGCCATACTGGTAGCTGCTGGCAGGTTCAACCGAGCAAACCCTGATAGAGAGAGACTAAGGAAGACAAGACAGACAAAGACTATCTGTGTCAGGAGCAAGGGAACCTCGCCAGAATGAAGTGAAGCCCCAAATTGACTCAAACCCCCAGATTCATCGAGGAACAACAAAGGCATACAATTCTTCTGAGCACAGATATTTGTTTCAGATAACAAAGCAGGCAAGCAAGGCATGTTGACAGTTTTGCTGTATTGTTCACTTTTATCTGATTGTCCCCTAGGGAGGTTTCTTGTTTTCCTCATAAGGTCTTCATACGATCTGTACAAGTTGACAAAACACCCCCATCTTCAAGATGTTTAGGACCCTCAGAGTTAGCAGTCTTCCACCTCTCAATTCTACTGGAGCAGACATGGACCCATTGGGTGGCGCAAGGAACTCCACAAAAGTCCATGGAGAGCCTAAGCCTTTTATGAATGATTGAATAGTCCACCATGTGGGAGTGCTGTTTAGTAAATGTGTAAGACTGACAGGACATTTTATTAATCTTTAAACAAATAATCTGAAATTAATACACATTTAGTTGGCTTCGGTTTCCACAGTTTAACATCAACATGGATATCTGAATATGCATAGACAGCATCATTCACAAATCAAAATACATGAACCCAAATATCATTCTTAAGCTTCTGTCAAAACACTTTCCAAAAGAGCTGTGCTGGTTGCATTATGCTCATACAGCCTGTGATGCATGAGCGGAACATTTGAACAGCACTGTTGCTATGCGTGCGTCTTTGTTATTAACTCTTGAATAATACTGAATTTTAGGACAATTGGTAGTGAAAATAAATTCAGTTCTTCTCCTCAGCATCGTGCTGCATTTTAGCACTGGCCTCTGTCTTTCTCTGAGCCCTCATCAAAACAACACCAGTAAAAGCATCTGGTCCTTGTGCAAACACTTTTATTTCCTTATGATAAAATTATATTTCCTTTTGTATCTGTCTGGAAGCCAAACTAATGTCACCTGCATCTTATGGGCTGCTCAGCAGTAGCAAGAGGATGCCGGGGAAGCCCAGGAGCTTGCACAGCAATGCCTGACTTTGCAATGGTAAGTTTCTCCTCCTCCAGGATTTGTCACTTCTGATTTTGCAGCTCAGTCAGCAATGCCATGCGCTGTTTGCCTCCTGTCTGAGTTGCAAAATAAAAAAGTCATTTTCTCTTCCAAAATGACAAGTTTAAAAAAGAAAAAAAGCCTTTATCTCTGTATATCTATTATATTTTCCACCTGGTTGACGTACACTTTTGAGACACATAAACCACAGAAATTCTGAAGGAAAAGAGAAACTGTTGAAGCTAGGTGTGTTACAACATCTGTTCCTACATAAAAAAAACTCCCTTCAAATATTATTAACCAGCATTATTACTGTATGATGACGATGACGATGATGATGAATTATGAGGAGGTAAGATGCACAGAATGAAGACAATGCTTATGATTCATTATTGACATTGAAATCTAAAATTCTAGACAAAATGCAGTCTGAGGAGTGGAATATATAATCTTTTGTCACCACTCAAATGTTAGAGATTTTAAATACAGTTTACTCAATCTTTTCTTCTTGACTTGCTTACTTGTGTACTGTTTTTGTTCTAATCTTTAAGATTTTGTTCTCCTTTGTTTTGTTTTTAGCATTGCTGTTTTACAGTGCTGTTGAACCTTGGTATATAAGCCATATATATGTTTCTATTTGATACGTTCTGAGTGTGTCCACCAGGGTTCATGTAGTAAAATTGAATATCCATTGTATGGAAGGAAATTTTGTAGGACTTTATTATTTAGAGGTAGAGCCTTTGGGAGATTATTTGTGATTAGAGTGGAGCCTTCATGATTGAATTCTGATGGTTTTATGCAAAGAGAGAAAGCAAAGGACACACACACATACACGTGCACACTCTGTGTCTTGACATGTGGTGCCCTGTCTCAGTTGAGGACTCTGCCATCAAGAAGGTCATCACCAAGTGCAAAATTGAAAACTGAAAACTGAAACCCACCTCTCAGGGGAGAGGGGAGAGACTTACCTAGCCCGTGGTATTGTGCTAACAGCAACAGAAACTTGACTAAGGTATATGTGTTGCTGAATTATTCACAAATTCAGAATAGTTGTAACAAAACCAGAAAAAAATCAAGTGTAATTCCATTCCTCAGAAATAAATACCATCAGGCATGTGTCATTTATATATTTTTTCAACCCAGAAAATTACAAATCTTTGATAAAAATGACCATATGGAATGCTTTAATTTTACTTGAAATTTAATTTTTACTTTCCCTTTACAGCATGTATTACTTGGGTATTATGCTTATATTCCTCTAAAAATTCCATTAGTTTGTATTAGAATTACAGAAAAAGAAAATAAGGTCAGTAAAAGGGTTTAACATTTACTTTGAAATCATGCCAGTGTTGCTTGTGTGATTCTGCTGGGGCAGAGTGCACTCATTTCAGTGTGTGTTTCAAGGGACTTCACATCCTCACATTCAGTGCTTTCTTCCTTAACTCTGTCCATTCGCCATTTCTGTTACAGTGGTTTGTTTCTAGAATTGCCTTTTTATTCTTTCAAAGAATTTCTCTTTCTACCTTTACCTTGTCTACTTTTCTCTTAAGAGTCTTTACCATGCTAATTATAGGTATTTTAAGTTCTCAGTTTGATAATTTGAGTATGTCTTTCACATCTGTTTCTGGCTACCGGGCTTACTTTATCCCTTTAAACTGTATGTTTTACCTTGCATTATGCCTTATAAATTTTTGTAAAAAGCTGAATGTGGTGCACTAGATGTGGCATGTTCTTGGAAAATAGGCATACAGTGATGTGCAGGTAAGCTGTGGTGAGAAAGGAAATAGTCTTTTGATTAGGTTTCAGTTGTCAAAGACCTGTACCCCTACACTGAGACCTTCACAGTGACTTTCATAACAGCTTTTCAGATTTTTCTCTATCTTTGGGTAAGACAGAATGGTTAGTGGGGCTGGATTTGGCATTTCTTTTCCTATGAATTGATTAGGCTCAGATAAAAACAACTGTAGGTTAGGATCCAATAAAAGTTATTCTTTTATTTTTATTTTTTTTCAGACCAGGTCTTGTTAAAGGGAAGAAAATGCTTTGTATGTATTTCAAAATGACTACTGGCTCACTCTGAATCAGCAGTAACTCTTCAATTACAGTTTAGGTTTTCCTATTATAGTATTGGTTCCTGTGTAGGCTCATGCTTATGAGTTTCTAGGCTGGTAAACTCTTACCTTCTATATCTGTTTGTCTGTCACTCTGAGTTTATGGTGGGTCATTTATTTTTTTACTTCAATTCTCTTGTATTCCTAGGAAGAATGGAAAATTTTAGTTGGTTGAGTGTTTTACATATTGTTCAGAAGAAATGATAGAGGTGTGATCTGTTGGCTGATGGCTCTTTCACTGTTTCAGATAGAATCACATATTGGTAGATGCTAGCAGCTCTGATATTTGAATGCCAGTGACTTTCAGGTCTTATAGTTATAGTTCTGAGTTTTGAGCATCAGCACATTCAGCTATTAATGTTATGGTTCTTAGTGTAACCTCACAGCCTGGGTGTTGGCAGCTCCCTGTGACTCTCAGTTATTTCTTTTGGCCCCCTACCAGTCAGAATTCATCACTCCCTTGGAGACTTCTGGAATTGTTTCAGCAGCTTGGAGCCTCTCTGAACCTCTTCTACACGTTTCTATGGGTCCCCACATTTCCACAGTTCTGTCATTGCACTCTTAGCTCTTCACTGCTCTACCACTCCCCATTCTCTGCCAGTCTCTGGAGATTTTCTGAAACTCTCTGCCTGCTAAAAACACTCAGTGATAGGAGCTCTTAGTGTTTCCAGATCTTTCTTTACTATGACAAACTCAGTCTACTATAGCTAAGACAAAAACTCCTGAATAGGAAATAAGACCATGCAAATAAGGCTTTATCAGGACCTATGCAGCAGCACTGGGGTTACTGCACAAGAAGGCAACTGATGTTTATAGAGGGAAGGAGTGAGTTTTGCATCCAATGTCTTTCACATCTCACTGGGTCTTTTTAGGAACTCCAGTGTGGTGGCAGAGAGGGCAGAGTTTTCTGAAGTGTATATAGGTTGGAGTCATCTAAAGGGTCCTGGGTTGCTGGAAGTTCCTGAAGTTTAAATGACATTTTCTGGGCACTTGGTACACCGTGTCCTGAGTATAGTTTCACAAGTCAGCCCTGAGGCATCTAAAATAGCATCAGTTCTCATGGTGACAGCAATACAGAAGTGCAAGAGAAGCAGATACTTGATTAGCAGTTTAGTCCATTTCCTCGTAAGTACAGGGCAGAGTGGCAACTGTCCACAGCTTCCAGTGTGTCTCTAGGAACAGTGACATTATCAAGTGTCTTAGTTATTTTTGCTTTTGAAGGCCTCAGGCTGCAAAAGCTGGAGGCCCACTGCTTCCAGGGATGCCCCCAGGCCATCTTTTTTATTCTTTTGTTTCTTCTCAGCAATCAAGGTCTCAGCTCCATCTTTAAAGTCCACAGCTTCCTGACCAAACTTACAAGGTTTTAAGTCACCATGCTGGACTCCTTGCTCTTTATCTACAACATAAATCTGGCTAAGAGCCCCCAACAAAAGCCAGGCCACCATTTTAATGTTTGGTTGCCTCATAATTTCACTCTGTAGAGTAATTAATTCTTTGTCCTTAATCTCAGTCTCAGGCAAAGTCTCCGGGCACGGGCAGAATGCAGACAAACTTTCTGCCAAGCCATAACACGCATCATGTGGAGTCCAACACCCAATGTCGGTTTTTTTTTCCAGCAGAAATCTCCCGAGCCTGGTCTTTACCAGCAGGCTTTTTATCAGCCTTCTGGTCTCCTGGGCTCTGACCAGAATCTCCCAGACAGAACAACCTAAGCTGTTCCAGCTCTATGCATGTAGACAGCATCTCCAAAACTTTCCAAACTTTCCCCGCAAGCCATTTCCAAAGGCTCTCGAACCACATGGTCAGGAATAGTCACAGCAACGACCCCACTCCTGGTACCAAATTTTGTCTTGGTTGCTTTTTACTCGTTGCTGAGACAAAATACCTGACGCCCAAAATTAGGGAAGGAAAGGCTTATTTTTACAGTTTCTTGGGAGTTTCAGTCCATACTTAGCTGGCTCTAAGTCAGCATGGTGTGGCGTGGCCCCCCTTCATGGCAGCCACAAGCTGTAAGGCGTGCTGGTGAGAGAGAGAGAGAGAGAGAGAGACAGAGAGTGGAAGTGGAAGAGGAAGATCCATCTTCCCTTACACTGTATCTCAGTTCCACCGCTGGGTGGGTGTAGCAGTCATGTCATTAATCCTGGTGCTAGACAACAAACTGATCACAAGCATCAGACTCAGCCCCATCAAAAGTACATGGGGACTTGGGGGTACACAGCATAACACCCAATACATCAAGTATGGCCCAACAGCATTTAGGGACTTCAGTATCAGTGGCCCTAGGCTGATCTTGGTCTCTACCCTATCAGGACATATTTACTAGACAGAAATTGTCACAACTGATTTTGTACATTTTTAATTGATTGTGGACAGCCACAAAAGGATACTCACTATAGAGGACTTCCAGAACTGCCTCAGAAAGTGGTAAGAACAATGGATTATTTCTGTTAAATGGGGGGAGGAGGACACTAATGGCAATGTATCTTGCTTTAATAATTATTTCTTCTTTAAAATTTAAATATTTACATTAACTTTGATCATATTGTGTATACCACCAACATCGATAGAATATATATAATTGAAATATGTAGAAATAAATTTGCAATGAGTATGATTTGTCATAATAGTCTTTTATTGTAGTTTGATTGTCATGCTAAAATGTTATTACTCATTTCAAATTAATTTCCTCTGCAAATTTGAATATATATATTTGCATGATGTCTTAAATATACAAGTACACTCACAAATGTCACATATATGCATGTGTTCCAATTTCATCTCTGTTTACCTTCAAAATTTCTTTTTTTCTTTTGCAGTTATTACAAAATATGGTTCTATTTCACAAGGTAGTAATTTTGAATTATTACAAAAAGATAATAATTTTTCAGTTATTACAAAAATATGGTCCTATTTCACAAGGTAGTTTATTTTCCTTATGAAAATAGACCAGAATCATTTACTGGCTCCTCCAAAAATTATGAGCAAATGTAATTTTTAGTAAATTAAATTTTAAAGCAAAGACTGTTTTCAATATTAAATAGTGAGAAAAACTTTATTTTACTTACTAGCTAAGTCTGGTCATGAAAAAGAATGCTAACTTTCTAGTTTTAAAATATTTCTTTTTAAGAAATTTCTACCACTATTAACACTATTTATTTCTTTTTATAGGACACATTCCAAATTGTTGATGTAATTTTGAAATACATGTTTTAAATGAGAATTTAAGAAGTCTCTCCTCTGTTGCAGAGAGGTGCCTCAATTAAATCTGCCTTTGAGATTGAGGAAAGTATTTCTTATACCACAAACTTAAGATAGGGAAAGAAGAAAGAAAGGAGGGAGGAAAGAAGGGAACAGTGGTGTAGAACAGTTGTTAATTTTTTCATATAGTGTAAATTCTACACTTGATTTTCAAGAGGGAGTAAATGGGTTGCAAAATAGTAGATTCTTCATAAACATGATACTAGTTTCCACAATTTAACTAGCAAATTTAAGGTTAAAAAATTACCAGTAGTATTATCTTCTTCTATGATGAGATTTAATAAGTTTTACTCCTTTATTCTCTTTCTACTTTACTCTCTGGTGAGGTTAGCCCCAGGCAAAGTGGGCTAATTTAACTTTGGTTCCCTTTGAGACTATTTGTCATCTTGTATATTTCAGGAACTTACCAAACCTTTCAACAAATCCTTTGGTATACAGAAAACCCTTATTTAGCAAGAGACCGTGGTAAATGTTCAACAGATTTTGATATATACTTGCTGTTTAGAACCACAGTATCCTAGAGTTAGGAGGGCCTTTTAACACATGATAAAGATTAAGTGTTTTACTCAAGGTTATGCCACTACTTAATAGTTGAGCCAGAAATTCTGATTCCTAATTGTTTTTCTCTGCAAGTTCATATCTCCCCATACACCATACTAATTTAAAGTCTTTTTCTCACAAAAATAATACCTCAAGGAATTGTATTAAAAGTATCAGGAAAAAGATCATATCAAGCAGAAATGACTGATAATGTGTACTGTGATACTAACCAGTGGTATTAGTCAAATCAAATAAGTTATTCTGCTTGAATAGAAGACTGATTTTACTTTTAAAAATATTTTTATTTCTAATTAGCCTCACTAGGAGGAGATTTCAATCAAAGATGAAGAGATATGTAAATCATTCATTGATTTTGTTTTATACTAATGTTAATGAAGGGAAAATGGTAAATTTAAGTCTAAAATTAAGTAGAGATTATGTAAACTTCAACATTTCATCTTATCCTTCTCACATTAATGTGACTAATTAAAAGTTCTTCTTATTTACTTTTTAAATTTGAATTTTAACTGTAATTTAAATCACCTGGTCTTACCATGCTGTGGATAGAAATAAGCCTGCCTGGACTTTTATTTCTCATATCAAACTCAATACTTTATCCCTTCAAGCTGTCTCTCTATGGAGTCTCCAGAAGCCCTGTTCAGCTACAGTTTCCCAAAGTCTCTACTATCTAACTTCATTCCCTTCTCAAAGCCCTTTATGCTGTGTTTATGCTATGAATGTGCTAGAAAGAGAAAAGTGGGTTTTCAGCTTCTATTGCTGAAGGAGACCAACTTTCACACAAAAATCAATGTCTTCTTACCCAGCAAAGAGAATGTTGGACTCTGTGTAACAGTGACATGAACAGCTCTCACTCGGCTCCCCACAATATGTTTTATGTAGACCCCAAAGCAGCTTAGTTTACAACCAGTGTTCTACAGATATCATAACATTATTTTAATTGGCTTCAACTCAAGTAGGTTAATCATTCATAAAAAATTCTCTTTTCAACCCTTACATCTTTTTGGAAATAAGAAAAATATTTATGGCATATAATACAAATGAAATCAAGTTAAAGATTTCAAAACATGACCTTTCTAGATTTAAGACGAGCCCTAAATCTGATGACTCCATGGGATAAAATAGGGGGAGTCATGAAACACAAAAACACAAGAAGAGAATCAAACAAGACCAGACAAATATTAGAATCTTGCTGCTGTAAAATAAAGAATTCATAGAACCACAGAAGCTTGAAGAAACAAGAATCTCTTCTACAGACAAAGTGTTGCCCTGCTGAAATGTAGTGTTAGACTTCTGGCCTCTAAAGTATGACAGAGCAAACTTGTTCTGTTTTAAATCATACAGCTTGTAACGATGCTCCCTGGGAACACTACGATGTTAGTATTCACTGGTCAGGAGACAGAACATAGCAAGAAGAAGGAACAAAACAAGACAAGTGTTCATGTTGCCATTCCACTATTCATTAAATAAAAATTTGAGACAGTTAAAAATTACTGGAACCAAAGCATGAACAAGGTACACATATTCCTTTTCCCCAAGAAATGCTCACTCTTGTAAGGAAAATAAACATTACACTACGGAAATGAGTTTTATGACAAAGCAGTAAGGTACTAGGGGAGACTAGAAGAACAAGAAATGTATTCTGAAAGAAGAAATATTGATGTCCAGGTCCAAAATATGATTAGGAGAAGTCAAATGAATAATTGTGGCTGGGAATTTGGCAAGAAAAGGGATAGTGCTAAATTTGCATGGCTTGAATATTGAGAAGAGGAAAAGAGGAAGATGTAAAGACAACTGCAACTATTGGCTGAGAAAGTAGAGAAGGAGGTTTTGGAATGCATATGCTGTATAGTCCAGATCCCGAAAAGTCTTTGCAATTCACCTTAAGGTGTAGAAAATGTAACTTTTATTTTATTTTATTTTACTTATTTATTTATTTTGGTACCCAGGATCGAATTCATGACCTTGCACTTACCAGGCAAGTGCTTCAGTCACTGAGCTAAGTCCCTGGCCCTAGAAAATGTATTATAAGAACAATGTGAAACTATTGATGTCTTGGGCTTTCAAAAATTAGTGCACAAACTTTGTGGTTTAGAACAAAGTACATTTATTATCAGAGCTCTGGTGCTCAGGACTTTAATATTAAAATGTTGATGAGATCAGATTACATCTTGAAGGTATTAAGAAATGAAACAGTTAATTCTGTACAAACGAAACTTGTGGTGTCTCAAAATGAAAGAACGAAGTTAACCAAAAGCAGAAAGTTAGGAGAGTTTCTATTAGCAATAAGGCAAAGAAAAAAAAAATAGCACTCTTGGTTTCTCGAGGAAGGCAATACAAGTGGACATTTCACATACTCCCTTGGTCTAGAGCTTTTTATGGGTAGGTGGAGCATGGGAAGTGTTCAGTTGGTCAGTAACTACCTATCATAGGTGGCTCTGTGAATTTAAAATGACCAATTGGAACTCAGGCTCTCTAACCCAGTTACTCAGCGTGTGGGGTTAAAAAGAAACTGGGATTTTAAAGAGAAACTGGTTATTTTCCATTTAAATTTCTTAAAATTCAGGAGTTTAGTAGGGAGGGTCTGCAACTCCTTTTAGTAAGGAGGGAGTGCATTCCTTGTTGCCTAAGGATGCTGATCCCAGGTCCAAAGTCCTAGCACACTGTCTATTGTCCCAGGTCCTTTCCTTAGCTAACTGATCTATTCACAAACTAACTAAAAAAAATAATTTTCTTTATTTTAAAGAGAAAAAAACAGAAATAAAGCAGAACAAAGAAAATCAGAACAGAATACAGGACTTCAGACCAAGGGATACAGGATATCAAAACAAGACAACAGGAAATCCACAATGGCTACCATAATGTCTCTCATTTTCTTCAAAATTGCTGTCCATACCATCACACAAAACAAAATCAAACAAAACAGAACAAAACCAATCAAAACAAAGGAATGAAATTGTTATAGGACTTCAAAATAAGATAGCAAGAAATCAACAATGGCTACCATAATGTCTCTTGTTTTCTTCAAAATAGTTGTCCATACCTTCATGTCTAATAAAATCAAACAATGCAAATAGACTAAAATCAATTAAAATGGAAGAATGAAAGCATTACAGAAGTTCAAAACATGATAATAGGAAGTGGCTACTATAATGTCTCTCATTTTCTTCAAAATAGCTGTCCATACTATCACATATAATAGAATAAAATAAAATGAAATAAAATAAAATAAAACAGAATAAAACCAATCAACACAAAAGAATAAAAGCATTATACGACTTCAAAGCAAGATGATGAGAAATCAACAATGACTAACATAATGTCTCATAATCTTCAAAGTATCTGTCCATACCATCATGCATAATAAAATTAAACAAAACAAAGCAGAATAAAACCAATCAAAACAAAAGAATGAAAGCATTATAGGACCTCAAAACAAGATAATAGGAAATCAAAAATGGTTACCATGGTACATTCCATTATCTTAAAAATAACTGTCCATATCATCAGACACAGTAAAATCTAGGACAGAATAACAGGACAGAATAAAAATAAACCTAACAAAATTATGAAAACAATGCAAGAATTCAAAACAAGACAGTAGAAAATTAACAATCGTTACCACTTCCCCTTTTTAGGCATTTCCTCCCCTATAATTTTCATAATATCTATTGTGCTTTTTGAATCCTACTAACTCCTTCAGTTTTTTATTCTAGGGAGATAACTTAATGTTCACCTGTACGAGTTCAAGCCATTTCACCCATGAGCATGATCTCCAGTTGCATCCATTTACCTACAAGAACTTCAAGATTATCCTACTTTATAGCTGGGTACTTTCCATTGTATGAAAATACCATATCTTCCTTATCCATTCTGTGGTTGATGGGCAAGTTACCCTTGCTTGTTTGGGTCTTCTATCTTGTGGAATAATTGTTTTCTCTTCTTTGATTTTTCAGTCCATGAATTTCCTTTCAAATTAAATGTGTTTCCTGTACACAATGTATTGATATATCTTGTTTCTTGATTCACTCTCCCTGTGCTTCTTTTTATTGATGAATTGAAGCCATCTACATTAATGGTTATAATCAGCATACATTGGTTCATCTTTGCTGTGCTATCTTCCTGCTATCGACACTCACTTTTCCCCTTTGTTCAATTGCTTGCCTTTTTTAGCAGTCCTTCTCTGCTGCTGTCCATGGGACTGTGGTCCTCTTTATCTCTCTCTAGAATATCCTTTAGCACTCTCTGTAGAGTTGGTTTGGTCATCATGAATTCCTTCAGTTGTTCTTTATATGGAAGGATTTATTTTTCCATCAGTTTTGAAATATAGTGTTTTTTCAAGGTACATCAGTCTGGGTTGGAAGTTGTTTTCTTTCAGAATTTAAAACATTTCACTCCAAACTCTTCTTGACTTGATGGTTTGTGCTGACAAGTCTGCCATGATTCTGATTGGTTTTCCTTTATAGGTAATCTGTTTCTATTCTCCCACAGCTTTTAATATTCTGTTCTTGTGCTGAATTTCTGGGATGTTGGTTATTTTATGTCTGGGTATAGATTTATTTTGGTTATGGCTAGTTGGAGTCCTATATGCCTTGTTTATTTGCATGACAGATCCTTTTCCGATGTTTGAGAAGTTTTCTGCTATTACTTCTGTAAATAGACTTTTTATCTCATTTGTACTGACCCCTGCTTCTTTGCTGATACCTGTCACTCTTAAATTATTTTTCTTTGTGTCTTCTTGCAGTCATTGAATTGTTATTTCCTGGTTCCTTGTTATTTTTACGAAAGCTTTCCCTTTATGATCTCTAGCTAAAATCCTGCCTTCAAGATCTAAAAGTCTATCATCAGTCACTTTCAAGTGGTTTGCCACCGTTTTATTAACTTTTTAATCTCCTGGCTATCTTTTTGAAGCTGTTTCATGCATTGTAAATATTTCTTATATTGTTCATTCAAGGTTTCCATCATTTTCCTATGCTCGCCTTTTTTATCTATGTCTTCCTTAATTGTGTTCAACAATTCTTTCATTATGTTTGTGATTTCTTTTACCTGAGGCATTATTTCTCATCTGATTACTTTTTTTTTTTTTTTTGTACCAGAGATCGAACTCATGACCTCATGCTTACCAGGCAGGCACTTGTGCTGCTGAACTAAATCCCCAGCCTGATCTGTTTACTTTTACAGTCTCAGAAAGTTGTTTCTTTACTTCAGTCGCTATCCTTGGAGATTTCAAGTGTGTGACTTTCATTTTCTTCCATGACTATATCTCCAGGACTTGTTCTGTGTGAACTAGTGGTCTGAGATTGCCTTTTGCTCCTTTGTCTTGACATTCTCCTGGGTTCCTCTCAACAAGCAGGTTATGGGGTCCCAGGCACTTCCCACTGACTGCCCTTCCATGGTGTAGGGGAGTGGGACAGGCAACTGGATTTCTCTGAGCCAAGGGTCCCAGGGAGATAGAATGGCATGGGGCAGCCTTCTCCAGAACTGTGCAGCTACACTGAAGTTGCCCTGATGACCAGGGGTGTGTGGTGTTGGGGCTGCTTCTTTCCTCAGTCTACACCAGGACTCCTCCAATGTTGGCAGGCACACAGCAGTATGTTTGTCTGATTCTCCTGGTGGGTACTAGGTACCCAAAGGAAACAAGGGTCTCCAATGGCAGCCTGTTGGTGCACATGGGCAGACCTGGCTGTGTGTCCCTGCCAAAAATTAATAAAATTTTTAAAAAACTTTATTTTTAACAGAAAAAGCATTCTTTAAAATGCTCCTAACTTCTAGTATCCATGGGTTTTCCTTGACTTATAATGCATTACTCTAATTTTTGGTCTTCATGCTAGAGCTATCCTTTTGTGTCTTCACATTGACTACTTTATGTGTGTGTCTATTTCTGTGCCTAAATTTCCTTTTTGTAAGAACTGATATCATATTGGTTATGTTCACTCTAGTGAACTCACTTTAACTTGATTTTCTCTGCAAAGACCCTATTTCCAAATGAGGTCACAATTTGTGTTACTAAAATTTAGCACTTCAGCATATCAGTTTTGGTGACAAAAATTTTGGTGACAAAAAGGAAACATATTTAATTTAAAAAGATAAATGATTATCAAATGAGAGGGGCTGATAGAAATTACTAACCTTAGTCCATCCTACCCTAGGATAGTGCTTCTCAGGTAATAGCAAAATTTTCATTCTTATTCAAAGACCTAACTTCAAGGGAAATTCATTCCTTTCCTAATTAGAAAATAAAACTCCATAAATAACAGGAATTGATAAGAAATAGACCTAGGAAAAAGGAGAAAAGGAGAAGTGGATGGTACCTGTGATGTTTTCTACTGATTATAGATGTGCCAATTTAGATAAATTATGACCCTTAGCTTTATTTTCTGACTATGAGAAGTCTATACCCTTGTAGTTTATCAGCAAAAGTTTTTTTTCTTGAGTATTGTAAGTATACTCTAAATTAATAACTGTTTTACACAACATATTGAATCAAGTCTAAAAGTGATTATAGATAAGGAAATCTAATCTGCTATATGGTTTTCTTACTTTAAAAGTTGTGTAATTTCAAGATTACCTTCTTGGAGAAAGAATGCGTTTTGGATTTATGTCAGGTCACTTGTCATTCAATTCAACACAATAAAGTGGCCATTTCAGTTTGTATAGACTGTGTGTGTGAACTAGAGGATATTACAATATTCAGGGAGTAGACACAAATGTGCAACCATGTTAGAGAAGCATCCAATTTATAGGGAGATAATGAAATGTATGTTTTATGAAGGGCAAGTGAATTTTCTCAAGGCTTATTCTTAAGGGAATCGTGTCTGCTTGAAAGAGTACACTCAGAAAGCAAAATCTATACTGTTCTACAGCAGACACTATAAAAATGCAAATTAAGATTGAAACATGCTTTATTCATGAATTTTTTAAAGTATTGAATTTGAATCTCTTAAAAATACAAAGCAAAAGACAGTTTTCATTTAAAAAGCCAAAAAATAAAATATGTATTTAAAGGGATAAATTATACATAAGCATGATTTATAATTTATTGCCCATAAAACTTTTATCAAAGAAACAAGGAGAGTGGTATGTATGCAAATACAGGGATGCAAAGTAAACATATTTCTATAAGCCGAGCATTAGAAAAGAAAGTACTTGATTTATATTGGTTTCTATTTTAAATGTGGCAAAAATCCAAATAATATTTTTAAATAGTAAAGCTTAAAGTACTGGTAACACTAGAGATGTGCTTTTCTGTGCTTTGGTATTAAATCAAAATATTTTGTTAAAGTAGGGGCACCTTCCGTTATGTTTCACATAATCTAGTTAGTGGCAGCAACATATGCATTCACTAAAACTTTAAAGACCATTTATTTTCTGTTGCTTGTACTGTTGCTAGCTAAGTCCTGGTTCATTCCTGACTTATTTTCATAAGTGCCTTATGTTTGAGAGTCCTGCATATTTAATAGTCAAGTAAAATATCAGAACCATAAAGTAGGCTTAGATTTTCTAATTCACTACTTCTTTCCTTTAACAAGAGTCTTTGTGACAAATATGTAAATGTCTATCTTTTTCCACTTTCAGCCTCTTCGAGCTTATGATAATGAAAAAGTATAGCCTGTATCTCAGTCTGTTAAAGAAAATTATAACCACAGTTCAAAACTTAATGGACTATAGCATTGGTTCAGATTCACTCAGGATTAGTTATTAGCTTCAAGAAATTGGTAACATTTATTACACTACTTCATGTCCATTTTGACAATATACAGTAAATAGAAAAGCAAGGAGAAGTCTACTATTTTTAAACTTTTATTTTCTACTATCATAACATGAGTAAATTTTCAAGCTCACAAACTTATTATAAAAACAATACAACATGCATTTCTGAGGAAAAAAAACTTTCTTAAAGTGTGCTTGTCAAACTCTCCTGTCTTCAAATGGTGTATTGTCCAGGAAAAGTATATATTCTATACCTAAAATGCATCAACTGCTTCTAACTTAGTAGATGAAAATAGATGGCATTAGAAACTGTCAAAAAGAATTGCATAAATTACAGAGCAATAACAGTATCAGTGAAAATTTATCTCCCACATAGTGAGCTGAAAAGAAAAAAAGAAGAAAAAATTTAAAGAGCTTTTTCTAAGTGTAGAATTTTCTAAGTGTAAATTTATCCCCTTCATGAGAGTGGATCTAAAAATTTACATTTTTCTCTGGCCTTGCTACAGTCAACTTTCCAGATAAATCTTTAAATCAAGCTAATATAATTTGACCTAAATGATATTTGAAGAACTTACCTGGCTTCAGATAGTGTATCTCCACGGTAGTTTATAACTCATTTCACTTTGTCATACTGCTTGAAGTTTTACCATATATTCACTCATATAAAGTTTATTTCACAGCCTCGTGGCCCCTGATATTAGTGATACTAGAAAGTCACTTTATTCCTTGAAAAAAATATTGAAAGAGTATTAATTTGACAATGGAGGACAAGGTTATTTGTTAATATCTAATGGCGACAGATGTGAAAGTTTGTTACTGTTTGGATCTTAAATGTCCCCAAAGGTCATGTGTTAATTGCTTGATCATCAACCTGTCATGCAATTAAGAGGCAGTGAAAACTTTAGGGGGTGGGACCAGTAGAAAGAAAATTGGTCACTAGGTACAAATCCTTTGTTATGGTATCCCTCAAAGCCTCTTGGGATCATCAGTGGGGTTATTCAGAGGTGGCTAGATCTAGTGTATGATGCTGGGACTAAGGAGGTGTGAGTACTAAATAAGTCCACTGGTTGGTTTGAAATACTTCTGGGTGTAGATAATGGGAAGACCTACCTTGGATGTGAAGGCTACCCACCCTAAGTGACAGAAAAAGTGTTGCTGTTTCCACTTGCTGCTTTAGTACTTCGTGCTTGCTTCCTTCTTCTCCTTTGCTGTCCTCTGCCCACCATGAACTGTTTCTCCTCTGTGATACTCCTTTGCCATGCCATGACCTAGGAGCCAGTCAACTATGTGCTGAAAACTCTACAGACTATGAACTACAATCAACCTTTCCTTCTTTAATCTTGGGCGATTGATATTTTGTTTTAGCAATGAGAAAAGTAACTAAGACACCCTTGAAGTAAACATTGATTCTCTCTGTCTCTCTCTGTCTCTTTCTGATTCTCTCCCTGTCTGTCTGTCTCTCCC
The DNA here is from genome assembly GCA_004363535.1 of Dasyprocta punctata. Classification (NCBI taxonomy): domain Eukaryota; kingdom Metazoa; phylum Chordata; class Mammalia; order Rodentia; family Dasyproctidae; genus Dasyprocta; species Dasyprocta punctata. The sequence continues at coordinate 40,763 of RJWM01005142.1, read as the reverse complement.
TATCTCTCACTGTCTCTGTCTGTCTGTCTGTCTCTCTGCCTCTCTCTCTTTTTCCCCCAGCTACAATGAAGCAATGAAGTGAACAGTTTTTCTCCACCATGTAGTTCTGCCTTGCCACAAGCCAAAAAAAAAAAAAATCAAAATGGTGCCAACCAATTACGGCCTATAACCTCTGAAACCATGAGCCAAAATAAATCTTTCCTTCTTTCAAATTGATTGCTACAGTCATGCTGTCACTGCAATGAAAAGCTCAGTAGCACACATATCATACAATAATGTACCAGGGCAGAATAAAGAGTGATTATTTGCTATGGTTTGAATTGTTTTATTCACCTAAAATTGTAAGAATTCTGACAGTTAAAGTGATGGTAATTAAGAAGTGAGTGTTGGGGAAGTGATTAGGTCCTCAGGAGTGAGATCTTGGCCTTTTAAAATAAATTGAAATTGAGCTCCTTCAGCCCTTCCATCATGTAAGGAAGGCACAGTACTACAAAAAAGTGATACTTCATGACCAAGGAAGCAGGACCTCAACAGATATTGAATCTTCTGGTGGCTTTATCATTGACTTCCCAGTTTCCAGAATAGGAGAAATAAATGCACGTTGCATATAAGCTACCACATTTATATTTTGCTATAATATTCTGAACAAACTAAGACATTATGAGATAGCTATGGTAGAACACTGTAAAAAGCACAAAATTTAAATGGACAATGCAAACATTCTTTACATCCAACATCTATTTTTTCCACATGGGTATCTTTGAATTACTGTCAGAAACAGTTGTTTAGTACCGACGTGAATTTGTTTGAAGCCTGATTCAAATTTTTTCAAATTAATATGCAGTTTTATTTTTCTGCATTGTCATAAAATTTTGTGCTATGATAAGTTCACTGCTGTTCTTATATTTTTATTTACAGATCATTAGAGTGAGTTATATAAAAGAAAAAATATATATAAATGGAGCACAACTCTGAAAAAGCTCCACCTGACCACATGAGGCTTTGATAGACATCCAAACACAAGCCATAGCAGATAGTGATAATAATAACTATCTATGTCTCTGTGTCCCTAGATCATTTATAAATTCTTTTTCCTATATTACTTTATCATTGTATCACTACAAAGTAGGCATAAGTATTATTACTTCTGGTTCTTAAATAAGCAAAGTTCAAAGAGGTTATAAGTTTCAATTCCAGAGAAAAAGATGACTGTAGAGTAGAATTAAGCTTAGGAAAATTACTTGGTATTTTCCTACAAGGTACTCGTCAGTGTGATGGTGTGTTCAAATTTTTTACATAAGATATTTATATTTGCTTTGCTAAGGAAAAAGGACATGAAGAGGTGACAAATCAAAGAAAAATTTTGCCACTCTTGCCATTTTATTTAGGCAAATGGTTCAGGCTCTTGCAAAGGTATAAGAAAGAATGTTAGCTACCGTACAATAATGTAGGCTTCTGTTATATATTCAGCACAGTATTTTACGATGAATCTTGTTGCCAAAAATCCCAGAAAAGTAATCATACTATCTGTCTTTTTAGGAAGTGTCCCACCTAAAAAGAAGTCCATGATATTTTTAAATATTTTTAATCATTAGATAGTTTCTTATTAAATTAACAAGCCTGTTTTCTTCGTTCTAGTTCTGCCTTCTGGAGATAACCAAATAATTTAAACTCTCTTAGACGTGGGTCACCATTTACAATACCTACTCTAGGTCTTCTCTTGACAAGGTTCCAGGTTGGAAGCTGCCTTGTTAGGCTTAGTAACTAAATATTACCATCAAACATTGATGTGGCCTCTTCAAAGGCCTCACTTCGTGTCCCCCGTGACTGCTTCTTTCTCTGGGTTCTATGTTATTTCACCAGTTAGATTTTTTCACTCAAATTTTCAATAATGATCATTATCCCTCTCACTTTACTTCCATTGGGCACCTATAGCAAATCTTCAGCTGCACTCTGTATACCTTTAGATCTGGAATGCAGGTGCACAAGCACATCTTGTTTTAATTTTGAGCTTCCCACAGCTCTTAAAGCTTCCCTCCGGGGTCTCCTATGTCACATCCCTTTGCCTTCTATTAACTGATGCAAGTCACATGAATGTGCCTAAAGAAAAACTGCTCTTTGCACAAGGAAACACGATGTAGCTCTCCCTAAAAGATATGTCTCTGTCGATTGCCATAGGACTGCATAACCCTCCTGTGAAAGATGTACCTTAAATGTCAGAGATGATTTTTCTGATAATTGAGAATAATGCGCAATCTACCACCGTTAGACATTGTCAGAAAAATCATTTCTGACATTTAAGGTATGTTATTGATAATTCCTGACTTCCCTTGCAGCAATTCACCTATCGTCATTTTCATTATGTTGTTCCCTCTGGGCAGTCTAGTCTCAACTGATAACACCTGTGACTAAAAGGCATTTCCTGAGAAAAGTTGTCATTTTATGGGCATAGATTTCAAAAGCACAACATTTCCTCCTGGCAGCATCTTAGACTTGGACCCCAGTGAGTCACTGACTGTGTCCTACTCACAGGAATCCCTCAGGCTCTACCTTTGATCCTCTCCACCTTTTCCCATGCACAGTCATTAATATGTGCTCCATGTCTATTTCATTGAGGTCTTGGAAGAGCACTTTTCTATCATCACTCTAAGTAATCTTTAGAATGTCTGCCATTTCCTTAAAATGTTACACATATAAAGCTGTACACAAATTTGAGTACAGTAACTTTGTTTTTTGTTCTATATACTGTATTTCCAGTAAAGTATACCAAATACATCAGGTATTATCACGGTGCACTACAGAATAGTCTTTTTCTCTATATTATGTCTGTACCAATACACCCTGAATTTATCTGTGATCATATTCCTTTGTGCCTATCTCAGAGTTAATTTGGAGCCTCAAAATCATTTTTACACAAAATGGTATTAATTAACAAATTCTGTATTTATACTGGGGTTTTTGCTTTGCGTTACCTTTTAATTTTTTTAGGATAAATGTAGAGCTTTATATTATACAATTCTTCTTCTTGGATTCACTTCATTCTTCATACTTGGCAAAATCTTTAAAATCCAAATTTTGCATTCAGTGGGTAACTGCCAATCTAAATTTATATCACCCAGGAATAAGATGATCATGATTTCTGTGCGTTCACAAAAGCTATTGATAAAACCGGCAAATTGGACATTTTTTTTAAGGAACAGAGCTCTGAAATAAACTGTTCAAGATCTTACTGTAGTAGACAAAGATTCATTAATCAGTTACCACCTGTCCCTCAATTCATTGTTTTTTACCAGTATCCAGTGTGTTCCTGTGTCTTATCCACAGAGATATCATGACACAGCTACAAGGCCTGTCGAGTTGTAACCATCCTATCTGTTGCCAGATCATTTGCTGCACTCGTAGAGATTACAGATATTCCCTCTCCCCTCCCTGCTCCCTGTAGGTTCCTTCCAAAGCTGTGCATACACTAACAGGAAGAAGACAATCATTTGCATGAATAACTGTGTTAAATGCATTGCTCACATTCATATTTATTATGTATAACTTCCTTTAAACTACAAATCAAAAATGAAAATGATATTAGTCTGTAATGAATTCACAAACTATTTCTTTAATAATGATTGAGTAGCCCTTTGATTTTTCACCCTCCTACTGATTAAAATTTGAATGTTACTGTCTATTAACATCTCCCAACCCTTTTCAAGTTCACTTTTTTAATTTTACAATTTTATTTGTTAACCCAAATTTTTAACTGCTGATTGGAAGCCATATCACCACATTACATTTTCTTCACCAAACTGCTAATTACTTTTTAAGTATACTATAATTATTTGTGATGAACTGCAATTTGTTTCATCTAGGTTTTCTCTACAATATTAGCTATTTTAGTAATAGTTTTAAAATTAGGTTTACATCATCAAAAACCCCAATTCCAAAAGAGTATATCCAGAACACAAGACAGGGCACTGATGTCTGAAACTAAATTTGCTGAGACTCATGCTAAGCAAGAGTTGTGAAGTCACTCAGAAAAACTGGACATGAGACAAGTAGAAAGGGGAAGAAAGTTCTGTGATTATAACAAAAGATTGGACTCCCAACCAAAAGGAAAGCATCAGAAAAGTAAACTCCAAAGACTGAAACTAAAGACCACAGGGAACAGTGAAGCGAATTTTTAATTCCCTTTGCACAGATGTGTTAACCTGAACTACCTAGTTAGAGATTTGTGGACATTTCATGTGTTTCTGCTTCCTGTTGGAGACAGGTTATTCCCATTCTTCAAGAAATTTTGGGACTTTTACAGGAAAATAAAGTGTATTTACTTGACTAAATGCAACCCCCCCTTCACTTCTTTCCCTAACTCTTATGATTTTGTATTGTCCCTGTCTTGACAGGGTCTTAAACCCTTACAGATCAAATATTGCATTTATTATTGTCCAATAAACAATTTTCTTCTCTTTCCTGACTTCACAAATCTGTTATTTTACTGATTTAAGGCTTCTGGCTTGATGTTTTATAGTCATCTCCTAAGCATTCAAGCATACAAATATAAGACAGAAAAAAATATAGCTATCATCTTGGAATATGCTGTTAAATTTCTACTCATAGGATACTTCTGACTATTAGTATAACTCAACTCTTTTAGAGTAAAGATGAAGAAATTGATGTCTAGAGTATTTACAATGTACTCACTGTCTTTTCCCTAGTTCTGTCTATTAGAGTTTATGTCTATTTAATGTAATATAATATCTATTGAACTTTAGTGCAGGATTTTTTCACAAAAGCAAAAGTTTTTTAAACCATTCTGTGTCTTTACATTCTGCTAATGAAAACATGCAATGCTGCCTGAAAGACATACAATAGGTATCAAAAATACTTTAAAATGTATTGCAGCTGTAACAAGTGCAACATGTGATTGAATCACACCATAAAAGTTTAAATTAGAAAAATCACATTAAAAGACACATTATCATTAATCAAACTCAAGGAGATCTTTCTCTCTTGTGACAAATTTATCCGATAATTCTTCCCACTTTCTGAGAAGGTCTGGAAGTCATGATTCTCATTCATGTCTCTTATGCATTGTTGTTGCCTTAGTGTCCTGAGTCAAGGTTCTTCTGACTTTGAAGAGGAGTCAGAATTCACACAGTGCCATATCTGGTGAATAAGGCAAATGAGGACACACCACAATGTTTTTATGAGCCTGTCTTTTCTTTGAATGGCAATTGGTAGCTGCATTCACCATATTTTTTTTCTCATGCCTCATGAAAACCCTCACCAGACAGGGCTTCTAAAGCTGTTTCAGAAAGTGGTAAGAATGATGAAATGTGTTCATAGTATGAGGGAGTGCTTTCAGAAGAATTAATGTCAATGTGTTTTTACTGCAATAATTTTTATTTAAGCATTCATCATAAAAGCACTGAATTAATCAATTACTGCAGTGTCTACTTTCAAATATTTTGTAGAAAAACCAGAAATATACAAAGAAATTCAAGTCAAATAACTATTTTGTACTACCACCAGTGCAAGAAAAATTTCAAAAGGGAGCTTAGAGGTATCAGAAAGGATTTTTTAGTCTAGGGAGTGTACTAACAATAGCCTATCTGTGAGGGACCTATCCCATTATTCCTGTGGTCCAGGCTTTCAACTATACTAACAGGCAACATATGTAATAGGCACAAAATGTGCTGATCAGGTACAGAAGAAGAGAGAAAAGTATCTTTTGCTGACATTCATTAAGCTCTAACTTTGAGTAAGGCACCATGCTAAGTGTGCTGGAAGCTTATCACAAGAGTTCACACACACACACACACACACACACACACATGCACATGCACACACACACACACACACACACACACACACACATGCCCAATTTAAAAACAAAAATGAAGACCAAAGAGCACATACCGATCATCACCCTTATTTTATTACTTAGGAAACCAACTTTGCCAAGTTCAAGCAGGAGGAGTAAAATGAAGAAATGAGATTTAAATCCAAATATATCTCACTCCAAACCTCAAATTCTTTATCACTTTGCTAGGAATGATTACTTATTCGTCATGATTCATATCTTAATCATAAAAGAAAAGCTATGCTTTAGCTCTATGAAACTTTCATCTGAAAAGACACTCTACAAAACCAACACCATACCCAAAATTAACCCTTAATTAGATCCCAAGAATAAATTTCATCACTAAAACTTAGTGTTTTAAATTTTATAGCTACACAGCAAACCAATATTTAATTGAAAGATGTTTTAGTTTAAATAATGTGGCTGATAACTCTATTGCTTATAAAATGCCAATTGATTCATTCATAATTATAACAAAATCCATATACCCTTCCACTAAAATAAGTAGCGTAATTATTGAAAGCCACATGTTTGTTGGCTCTTTTTCTTTCTATAATTTTAGTCTGACTGTTTGCCACTTTACTGGCTTGTGTCCAGAACTGATTGACAGGTATAGTATTAAAGTACAAAGGATATGCAAATTGAGGCATTGAATTAATAGCTATGTAAATATAGCAGTGTTACTCAACTCAGTTGTAATATAGCATACTCTTGCTCATTTGTGAGAAATGAGAAATTCATGTTTTAGCATTATTGTTTATACCGATGTTCAGGTTAAGAACACTATTTGCCTTTTTTCTGTTTAACTGAATCTTTCCCTTTTTTATGTGTCTTACCTAACTCACAAAGCTTTTCTAGACTCCTTCTCTAGTCCACTTAATTGATACTTAACATGAACTACCTCATCTGTTAAGTGTTGATGATGATGGTTTTAACTATGGATTAACTTTTTTGAAGTAATTACTAATTACCTCTGAGAGGAACCTCTCAAATCCCTTGGGGAGACTTGACAACATCTGCTATTTCTGCCTCACATTCTTCTTCTTTCAACGTTTCTATTCATACCAATTTATCCTTCCTGTTTCCATTAGCTAATGCAATTGGGTGAAATCAATAGACACAATTAACATTAAAATAAATTTAGAAATAAATGGGTGTTTCTTTCATCCATGCTAATTTCATCTTTGTAATGATCTTATATTTTCTAACCAAACCTAATGAGAAGTCTAAGAAACTTGATCATTTTAATTCCTAGTTCCCATAGCAAGGGAATTTTATTAATATTTTAGGAATATTCTTCACTTCTTTTTAATATATTTGTATTTATATATAGTATTTATATTTTTGATTAATTGAAAATTCTAATTAATTTTAAGTTTAAATTACTGATCTTTTAGTTTTCCTTTTTTCTTAGCATAAATGGTAACGAAGTGGTTTTTTCCATAGACTGAAAAGCATGAAACATACTAAAAAGCATTCCTAAATACAGTTAACATCTTGATAATATTGGTGCTTATAGGAATAAGATTCAGGATTTGAAAAATGACTATTGCATATTTATTTGGTCCCTGATGCCATCAGATAAGTGAAATATTAACATATATATTAGTATACATGCTTATTATTTTATACAAATTCATGACTTTGTGGCAACAGAATTCCCTATACCTTTATGAATCCTTTCTAGTTGTTTTCATTCCTACAAAAAGTGCTTTTTCATAATTATAGAATGATATTTAATACAAAGTAAATGAGGTTTATTTTATCCATATGCCACAAAAGGTCAAATTCCATCTGTTCGTGTCTCTGTCTTCTAAAATGAATAATGTTTAGGTTTCTGAAATGTATACAGATGTTGACTGCCTCAGGGGAACATAACCTTTTGTTCTCTTAATTTTTAGATGTGCATTCAGTAGATTTTTCCATAGATGTGGGACAGTATGAGTTCACTTTATGGTCACTATTGGCACTTTAGTAGAGGATGTAATAAATGGCATGTAAATGCTGTATCCATTATGATGTGCTTGTTGTTTTAATGAATAGAAGTAAGTGTGCAAATGAAAGCTATGTTCCATACAAAATGCTACTTCTAATAATATTGTTCATCATGAGATCACTAGCCATACTGGGTTACAAATTTAGGTGAGCAATTCATAATTCATAAATGTTTTTTTCATTGGCATCAATAGTATTTTTACAGAGGCCGTAGTTATGATGAAGAAAAATATGAGGTAGCATCACAAACATTTTACCTAGGTAAATAAATATTAATTTTTTTAATGCACCTAAGAACTGTTTTTCACTTTTCTAGGAATGTCTGGTAAATACTCAAAGACAATTATTAGAAGTTAATTTTATATTCTGTGTTACTTAATTATGAATTTCCATCTATGTGGAAAATAAGTACATAAAGGTAGATATGGAAGAATATCAGAAAGTGAATACACTGATAAGAATAAACCTATGTTTAACTCTCTCTCTGTTTATTGTCCTACCACTTCCTTACCTGCCCCAGAACAGGTTTACATAGTGATATGCACGCAGTGCTCTTTCATTGTGAGAGGCAAGTTATTCAGTTATCGCTATTTGCAGAGACAAATCTCACAAAGTCATTCTGACATCTATCTTTCAAACTACATTGAGATTTAAGGGTTACTCTACCCGGAAGAAATGATTATAGAAGACATGTTCTTGCCTTTGATAAAATTCTCTGCTACTAGAAAAAATAGACAAGTGTAAACAAATTTTATGGTATGTTCTATAAAGAAATCACAAATAATCAAATGCCACTTATTAGGGCTGGGGATATAACTCAGCAGTACAGCGCCTGCCTGGAACCACAAGGTCCTGAGTTCGATTTCTAGTACCAAAACAAAAAATAACAATAATAATAAAAGACCATGGAGATGGAGGTGTTCTTCAAATGCCGCTTATTTACAGCACTGCTAAATTGCAAGGTGATTTAAACAATGGAACACAAATGAAATTAGTGGGAAAGTCTCATGTAATTGTGATTCTTGATTAAGTTCATCTGTAGAGGAAAAAGACCATGATTGCTGCTTTAGAATCTCCAAGTAATAAATTTCATTTTCAAAATAGAATTGTGTTAATCACAAATAATCTGTTAAACAAGCTTTTTTCCATTCATTAGTGTTTTTTTAATTGGTGAGGGATGATCTTTGTATTTTTAAAAGCAACAGAAATAGTACTGTGTGACCCATGATGAAAAATGTTTACACATAAAGGAAGTAAATTAAAAGTAGCATTACTTGTGTGAAACAAACCAAGTCAGTTTAATAATAGCATTGGTTTAATTCTTTCCATTTTACAATTAGCTTTCTCATGGTCATTCTCTGAAGAGTTTTGGGGTTTAAGTTGCTATTCTCTTCATATTATTGATAATGAAAATGAATGTCAGAATATTCAAAGGAAACTAGAAAGTAGAAGAGATTAAATTTAAGTTTTCTAATTTCTGGTTCTCTTTCCTACATATATGTCCTGGCCTTGAGAACAGCCTGGAAATACACCTAATTTGATCCAACTATTAAATGAACTCTTCAAAATCAGAGGACCCAATGGAAATCTACTAGTGCATATAATTAGTCAAGCAGCCAAATAGGTTTCTTCTCCCTTGGGGGTTCCGCATTCTGTCTGATTGTTTCAGTTCAGCTTATGTGTCATTGTGTGCTGTTTCATATGGTCCTTTTGTTTCTTTTCTTTTTTTATTGGATGACTAAAGCTAGCTGATATAATTAGACATGACCAAAAGGGTTATTCTGTGAGTTTTTACCTTAAAAATCATCTCCTTCTGTTAAAATTTTTTTAAGTTTTCAAAATATATTTTAGCTGAAATTCAGGATTGATTTAATATGCACATGAGTTTCTATGTGATATCCTGAGGAAGAAAACATTCTAACACCTGTTATCAGTGCTACCCTGATATGGTGTTCTTTCTTCTCCCTGTGACCATTAACTGATATGTCAACTTCGTTAGGTTACCAAATACCTAGTAGATGAGTAAACACATTTCTGGGTGTCATTGACTGTGTGTTAGAGGCTAGACCTTGGGTACTATATGTGGTAGTTAGCTGGTTCCTCCCAAACACTGATTTGCTCTGCATCTTATCTGTCATGAACTAAAATCTGCCATGCTCTTTCACCATGATATTTCTGCCTAATCAGTGGATCATGGACTGAATTCTTTTAACCACTTAACAGTTTACCCTGAGAATCACTCAGACAGTGTGTTTATGTACTGACTATCCCCAGTCTGGCTCAGGCAGATATTATTTCAACCAGACGATTATTGTGTTGAATGAATCTGACAAAATTGTCATTTTCGTATTTCCTGTTACATTATAAAAATTAAACTATGCACTTTTTGATCATCCTGTATTAAATAATTGGATTTGTAAGTGGTTAAAACATGAGCTAAATTAAACTTTGCCTCCTTTGAATCATGGGTTTGGTATTATATCTCAGGAACAGCAAAGTTGACTAATACAGAAAATTGGTGCCACAGAAGTGAAATAATTGCTGTGACTGTACCCAATCACATGCTTTAGAAGTCTTTGAAAAATGTTTGCTGGAGTACTTTGGAAATACTTGGAGATGTGAGCTAGTGAAACTTCCAGAACCTACTCAAACATATCAAGAAGTGTCTTCTCTAACCTACTAGACATTTATTAATCCAAAGCAGTTCACATATCAGGATTATTGGTTATAGGCAGTAAGTAGATTTTGATGGATTCTAGCCAGAAATCAGAAGAGCAGAATGCTGGTAGTAAGAATTCAGCCTCAGGAGGATTCAGTTGTGAGCAAAGACTCTATTGGACTACAGACCACGTGTGTTATGCTCTGACAGAAATTTTTTCTGAATTTTACCCATACCCTGAGACTTTTCAGGAGGCTGAGATTAAGGGCAATAGACTTATCTAGCAGAAAAAGTCTCAAGACAGGCCAACATTTAGATTGTTGCATGGCTACTGCTGACTGCATTTAGCCAGATTTAGAATGAGAATCCATGGCAAAAACGAGAGGAAAAAAATATTGCAAAACTTAAATTTTGACCTAGAGGGAACTATATGTGAAATCTGGGCAAAAGGAAATATGACTGCTAAGGAGATTAATACCATTAAAAATAAACCAAGTACTTTGTGCAAGAACAAAAAGGATGCTTTGAGGACATCTTAGTAACAGGAAGACCCCACTGAAAATAGGCTGAAGGGTGTAGAAGTGGGAACCTTTTCTTCGAGACAAATCCTGGGATGTCAGCTGGAGAAGGACCTCCTAAGGAATTGGTTCTCCAGGATTTATTTCACTGTGCTCAGCCATCCAGGTTATCAGAGGATGATGTAGCCATGGACCTTTGGGAATGCTTCAACTGGCTGCCACCTTGGCATTACTGTTGTGATGCTGGCTTTGCTGGCACTCAGAATTCAAGGGCTGTGGAGTCAGGGAGGCTTCCACCTCAATTTCAAAGGAAGGTTTTGAAGGCTAGGCAAAATGACTCTGAGAGGTCAGTGCATGAAGCTGTGAAAATGAAGCCAAATATGTATTGAAGACAGAATTCAGAGATGCCAGGAACTGGAGTGTCTGCTGAGCAAACCTGTGAGTCACAAATGGAGCCAGCCAGAAAGAGAGGTTGTGCAGACTGCAACGAGACAGTCATAAAAATGGGGCTTCCCAGGTCCTTTCAGACACATTTTACCACCCACTGCCCCAGGTGCAGGATAAAGAGCTATTGAACTTAATGATTGCTTTGCTCAGTGTTTGCATTGCTTTGGTCTGACTCTTTTCTATCCCCTTATTCCTTCTTTTAAGAATGGGAAAGTTTACTCTGTGCCATTGTGCCTTGGAATTATGTAACTTACTTTTTAACTTTTATATACTAAGTAGTTTATCTTCTGTCTCAGGAGACACTTAGACTTGGAGTTCTCAAGAATTCTAAAACTGTTGATACTCAACAGAAGGATTATTGTATTTCTAGTTGTACACAGTACAGTTATGTTAGGTAGAAGTATGAATTTTCTGTCATGTTGATTTGGAGAGTAATTTTGGTTTAAGGTGGTGTGTTTGTATATGAATTTGACAAGGAATGGATTGTGATTATTAATCCTGATATGTCAACCTGATAGGATTAAGAAATGTCTTATAGATTAGTAAAGCATGCTTCTGAGTGAGTCTGAAGGACTTGTGCATGTGTGAACTTGGGCACTCTATATGGTGCCTAGCTAATTCATTTCCAGTACTGTTTCTGTACTCTGCTTCCCAGCTTCCAAATCAGTCTCCTTGCTCTGCCACTCCCTTTTACCACAATGTTTCTGCCTTGAAGCCACATGAGGATGGCATGAATCCCTTAAAATATGAGCTAACTTACATCTTTCTTCTTTTAACTTGTGGTTTCTGGTTTTGTGTCTCAATGCCAGGAAAGCTTACTAGTAAGCTGCAAGTATTCATGGTCAAATGAATTAATTGATTAAACTCAACACCATGTCTAAGTGCATTTTTGCTTTAGTATTACCAAGAATCTGACATACTTTCCTTGAAGAGCCTGTATGGTGTGTCTAGGAAGAGTCAAGAAAGAGCAATGAGTTATTGATGGTCTTATTTTTTATTTAACCACTTCGTATCAGAAAATTTTGATTGCTGTTCACACACTAGCAGGTGAGATTGGCAGAAACTTGAGTTATAAAATGAAAATCTATCAAACATATTCTGGCTTATTTTCAAGCGGTTATTAATTCATGCATCACTACAAAATAAATATCCAACATGAGTGCCATATAAATAAACAAGGTAGGTATTCAATGGATTTTCCCAGACAAACTAGAACATGTGTTTCATCCTACATATGGTACCTGGCTTGTCATGTTTAGACTTGAGATTTTTTTTTCACTTTCATGTTTCCACAAGCTGGAGTTACTGGTAGTGCAAGTATAACTGTCCCATTGGGTGCCTTGTACCACCCAGTGGAACTGTCCCATCCCACCCAATGGAAAATCACGCAGGTACTACTGTGGCTCAGGGCCACACAGCAGTGAGACATACAAAATACAGCACCTTTGTGAATAAGGGTTCCTATCCTGTCACATAATCCTGGTAACTATGTTGAGCTTGAAGGCAGGAGCCTATTCACTTACTCATTTGTTGACGTCTCATTCCAAACTTGATTTGTGACACCTTCAATAAAACTGTGTTTTACATGAGTAGAAAATTATGCATCTAAATAATGAATGTATTTTGCCAATATACATGCCTAACGTGAGATAAGAAAAATAAATGGATTTTCCCTTTTCTGAAATTCTTTTTAATGTTTGGTAACTATTTGGGATATTTTTCTATACATGTTTCCAAAAAAGTAGGCTATGTAGCCAATTTTAAGAAAAATCTTGATGCAGTTTTCTCTAATAGAAATTTATACTTCGTGAATTGCCTAAATTAACAAAGATGACTCTTCAACATGCACATGCATTTTATTTATGTATTCACTCATATTCTGGCTTATTACACAGAGTTTTGAGGCAACCATAAGCACGTTATGTAATTTTCATAGTATCTAGTTTATTACCAAGTTTGTGGTGCAGGCTAGACAGCACTAAAAGTATGCTTATTTATTTAAATTCTTATTTAGATACAGAAATAGACATCATAATTGCTCATTCAGAATTGGAATATAAGGATGTGGATAAATCTAGAATCTGGCCAATTTATAAATACATTCATCCCTTTATTTAATCTACACTGTATTGGTATAATTCAGACCATAAAATACATTCAGTTTATCAACTCACTAAAGCCATATCCAAACTACTTGTTTTCTAATGTAATAATCAGAGAAGTGAACTAGTGAGCCAGTGCAAGCATAGCCTTAGTAATTTATAACAATTCTTCCTCCATTAAAAATGGAGGTAGAAAATTCCACATCAATTTTGTTTTGACCATTTTGCACAGCCTCACAAAAGAATCATTATTTTTACAATGATATATTTATAGTATTGCAGTGCATCTCTCCCAAAAAGCCATGTTAATGTCTTACCTTGCATTATCTCAGAATGTGACCTTATTTGGAAATTGTTGTACTGAGGTAATTAGTTAAGATGAGGTCACAGTAGAGTCGGTTGGTTGTTATAGTATAGACACAGAACAGTGGTGGTAAATTTATGGCATGCGTGCCACAGTGTGCATGCAGAGCCCTCTCTTTTAGGCTCAAGACAAGTTGCTCCAACAGCTGAGCATCACACAACAGTTTTGTTTTTTTGTTTTTTGTTTTTTTTTCTAAACTAAAGCCTCAGTATTCAGGTTCAATTACAGTGTTGGTATTTTGTGATAAATAAGTGGGTTTGGGGTTGCAGTTTGGGCACTCAAGCTTCAAAGGTTCACTGTGACTGCTATAGAATGCCCCCCACCAAAGTCTCAAGCTCTCAGAGGTAAGGCTTTGGGGGTGGTGATTGGATTATGCGAACTTTAAGGCTGATTTGCTGTTAGCAAGTTGGGCCCGGCTGGAAGAGGGTCATTGGGTGTTGACATGGAAGTCTATACTGTTGTCTCCAGCTCTTTTCTTATCTCTTTGCTTCCTGGCTGTCATAATGTGAACAGTTATTCTCCATCGGACTTTCCCACCATGCCATTTCTACTATGGAGCCAAACAACCATGGACTGAAAATGTGACCACAAGGAAATTTTCCTCCTGTATGCTTGAGCCAGGTGCTTTGTCCCAGTAATGAGAAAGTGACTAAGACAGTGGACTCATAATTAAACCTGAGAAATCTTCACAGAACAAGGAGACAGTGGCCTGCAGAGAGAGAATGACGATGTAAAGACGTAAGCAGAGTTTGCAGCTATCCTCCACATACCCAGGAATGTCTACAACTATGAGAGGATAGAGGAGAGTAGGAAGGGTCCTACCTTTGGAGGGAGCACAGCTTTAACAACAGCTATGATTTCTGATTTTTATCCTCTAGAACTGTGAGAGAATAAATTACTGTTAAGACACCCAGTTTATAATGCTGAGTTATAGTAGCCCTAGCAATTTAATGCAGATAAGATTTTTGAAAATTAAAAAGTACAGGACTTAAAAATTACAAATGTTTACTGAATTTAATTTTAAATCACTTTTCTAATGTTTAGAGTTCACATTTAAATAACTTTTATTAGAGCATATTGTTATTAAAATTCTATTATTAGTTACTGTTAATCTTTTAGTATAACTAATTTATTCATTTATTTTTATGTATCTTCCATTTTTGTTTTCACTGGGAATTTATGATCTTAAAAATCATTTCACTCTTGATATTTCAAAATACTAAAAGTGGAATGATATGTTCATGGAGTAAAATTGAGCTCATACATTCAACCTGATTTATGTCATGCTTTCATAGATAGTTTTACCCTCATAAATTTTGTTTTTAATATTTCCCCCATCCATATTAGGAATCATCATATTTTGTTCAAATGTGTTACATAATTTCTATTTCCAAATACTGTTCTTTCTTTTTAATGATTATATGAGACAAATTTAAAATATTTACCTTTTAAGAAACCTTTTTAAAATTACATATATGCCTTATTTTGAAAGGCATGTTTATGCACAACCATTTACAGAGAAATATTGTATATGTGTATGTGACAAGTAGTAACTTTAAATTTTTAAATTTTTTTTTTAATTTGGTACTGGGGTTCAAACTTATGACCTCGTGCTTGCCAAGCAAGTGCTTATGCCACTGAGTTAAATCCCTGGCCCTTTAACTTTTAAATTTGATTAAAGTTTTACTATTAAAAATTAAAACAAAATGTGGTAAATATTTATTCTTTATGTATTTATCTTTGAGGTAACTCTTTAATTCAGATTTACACAATATTTGGCTAAGATCTAAGGAAGCTTCATTCAGTGATTATTTCTTTCATTTAATTGAGTGGGCATGCAGCCTTTAGTTGATGGAAAAAATGCACATGCATCCAGAATTCTGGCATTAATTAGATAAACTAACAACAAAGCTGTTGAAGTGCACCTGAGCCACATGTGTGGCCTTGGACAGCGAAGTCTTCTTTTAAACAATTATGGAATTAATTCCTAGCCAAACAATAGACATTCAGCCTCCATGAACAAAAGTTTCAGGAAATTACAGTGATGAAGAAATTCTCCAGTACTGGATCTTATATCTGGCTGTAGTTTCACTTGATATTACATGGGAAAGAAGTAGGAAGATACATATCTCAAAATGTCTGGGCACTTGGTTGTAACTTCCTATTCTAAAATATAAGCCCAATTTTCTACTCTTTCAGAGCAGTGACGGAATACTGAGCTCTACAGCCTCTCTCCTGAACACAGTATCTCCTTTGCTGGGAACGCATCACCTAGTATAGCTCCCCAATGCTATTCCCAACCTAATCCAAGGAACCTGTGAAAATGCTACCTTCCATGGCAAAAACAACTTCCCAGATGCAGTTGCATTAAAAACCTTGAAAAAGCCGGGCGTGGTAGTGCACGCCTTTAATCCCAGCTCTCAGAAAGCTAAGGCAGGAGGATCCTTGTGATTATGAGACTAGCCTGGGCTACAAAGTGAGTTCAAGGCCAGCCTGATCTGCATAGTGAGACACTGTCTCAAAAAATAGGACCAGGGATCTAACCGAGTGACTTAAGTGCCTGCCTGGCAGGCATGAGGTTGTGAGTTTGATCCTCCGTACCCAAAAGAAAAATAAATAAATAAATAAAAATAAATAAAAATAAAAATCTCGAACAGAGAGATCAACCTGGATTATTCAGATGAGTCTTTAAAACTAGCTTTTACAATCAAAGTATCTCTATAAACTGTGGTCAGAGAGAGGGAAATATGACTATGGAACGATGGCCACTGGGATACAACGCAGCCTTCCTAGCTTTGGAGCCAGAGGAAAGGGAACCAGGAGCCAAGAATGTAGGTGGTCTCTAAAAGGAGAAGAAAGGAAATTGTGTTCTCCTAGAGCTTCTGCAAAGTAACACAGTCCTACCAACAGCTTGATGTCAGTCGGTTGAATCCTGTGCTAGATCTTCTGTCTTATAGAAGTGTAAGAGAATAGATTTGTGTTGGTTTAAGCCACTACGTTTCCATTAATGTGTTAAAGCAGTCATAGAATATGAATACACCTTTATTGAAATTTCAAAAAATGTAGTCAATTATTCTTTAGATTTCCTATATAAGCTTCATTCAGTGATTATTTCTATCTATTTTGATGGAGTTAAAATTGTAATGACTAGTATGCACTTTATGAAAATACTACATTGGCCATATGATTGTTAATCTTAATCATCCACTTGAAAGGATTAAAAGATTCTTAGAAAGGTAATACCATCATGATTCTGTGGTTATGAATGGATTATCCACTGATGTTTGCAGCTGACTTTTTCTTAGTAGATGGGACCCGGTTGGAGAAGGAAGTCACTGGAGGTTGTGCCTTTGGAAGATAAATCACAAAAAGGGCCTCCCTTGTGTGTTACCACCATGAAGTTAGCTTTGCTCTACCATTCCCTTCCACCATAATGAACCTCCTTGAAGCCAATCAACCATGGGTTGAAACTTCTGAACTCATAAGCCAAATATACTCTTCATTTTCAAGTTGCAGGTATCATGTATTTTGTCCTGACAACAGTAAAACTAATACAAGCCCACTCCCCAAAAGCCAATAGTATAAGAATTTTGACTACAGAAGGGGATAGTTGTACATTCTGTACATAAAAGTAAATCATGGTTGCAAAGTCTTCTACTATCCCATACTGAAAAGTTGATTTTAAATCCTTTGACAAAGCCCCTTTCAGGGAGATTTCAAAATATTTTGTCTGCTATGAAAATTTCTAAAAATTCTACAATGACATGGACTGTACTCTGCTTCACTTCCTTCCTGAGTTACTAATTAGTAACACATGATAGTATTGCACTAAGTGTGCATCAAAGCTGTGTGGAATAATTTTCCCATTACTACCCATACCCAGATGAAGTTATCCAAACTTGAACCTGCTCATGAATATTTCATTTTATCTCTGGGGAATCACTTAGCACAACATCCGTGAAACAGAGATAAATTGGGTTGGGTGTGGGGAGAATGCAGGAAAAGAATATTGAGCATTTATTGCAAGGATTTTTTTTATTTAAGCATGTGTTAAGATAAATATTTTTTACAGTATATGTGTTTTAAATATGACTAGACAAGCTCATGACAAAATCTGGAAGTATAATGTGAAGTTCTACCAAATCCATCCTAACTCATTTTACTGTAGCTACTAGTTATATAAATTTGTAATTCATGCATTGTTATAAAAGTGTGTATTTCAGCTTCAAGTACTAAACAGAACAAGATTCTGATACAGCAAATGTTTGCCAGGATTGTCCTAGCCAGACATGGTTCCATCTAACCATGACTTATTCTATTACCAAGTACTTTCATGTAATGAATCCTCAGAAAGAAATAGTTTCATGCTGTGCTCAGGAAAGCTGTATGCTTCCTCACAGAGGTAGGCTAACAAGCAGCTCTTCCATATGGGCATAGCGTGAGGGAATATGTTTTATAGTGTTTGTCAATTTTTGTAACATAAATAGTCCCAATATGAATAATTTCAAACCACCAGAATGAAGTCACTTAAAGTGGAATGGGACACAATGCTAGCAGTTGGGTAGGTATTAATCCCAGAACACCACAACCTGTCTCTGGAATGAGTTCTGAGAGTCACCAAAGTACGCACAGAGACAGAGCTGTATATGACTGCATTTCATGGACACCAGCAATGAACATCTTAAATTAGCAATTAAAATGTCTTTCTTTTTTCTTTGGCTCTGCTTACAACTCACAGATTCTAGCATCATACTGGGGCAGCTGGGAGAAAGTTAAAATGCATTCAGTTAAAGATTAATGCAATCCATTGTTTTAAAAAGATTATATTAAAAAGATAAAAATTAAAAACTCAAAGGTTTTGTGGTCTTTATGTGTATCTAAATTTTGGAATAACATAGTTTAGCAGAGGAAAGTCTAAATAAAGAAACACATGGAACAGAAACGAACTTAGAAGAGGCTTTGTACTTTCTTTTCCCAGTACCCATCATATTTCAGAATATTTGAGTATCTGAACAACTACTTTGTAATTTGTTCTAATTTTTCTACCATGACATTAAATATGGTTATAAATGATATTTCTAAATTTTAGTTTTATTTTCTTCAAGATTAATTGATAAAATTTATCCTAATTATTCAACAAAGTGGGTCACCAATAATCCCCAATTTTGAAACATTCAGCAAGCTAAAATTATTGTCCAAAAGTTTACAACCAGACAAACTTTTAAATGTATACTTGCAAAATCAAGAGAGGAACTGAATACATTAAAAATACAAATGGTTCATATAATTTAATTTGAAAACTCTGTTGTATAACTTGGAGTATGTATTTTTGATAGAGATTCTATTATTATAATGAACTAAATTGGAATAAAATTAAGATTATTTAAGATATCATGCATACAAATTCCTTAAAACAATTAGATGAAATATAAATTGTGAAATCTTAGTTTGATACAACTTAATTTTAAAAATGTATTTAATACAAAAAGCTTCTGATTACAAAAAAGATAGCACCTGTGAAAATATTCTGATATAATTGTAAATTTTATATTAATAAAATTATAATTGAGAATAGTCTCCATTTGTAGAATGCCTTAGCACCTATAAGAAAAAGTATTTCTTCAGTTAAATATACATGGTTTACAGAGAAGCAACCTGAAGAAAAGGCTAAAAGGGACTTAATTAATAATAAAAATACATAAAATTTTTTCCAAAAATATCAATAATTCAAGATTAGAAACAGAAATAATGTACATGGAACCATATGTAACAAGTGTAATTATTCTCCATTTGTTTAACTTTAATATTCAGATAATCCAAAAGTGTGTTTTTATAAATTTCTCTTAATATATATAGCGTATATCATTTTTACTTTTATAAACACTTTTTGCATATGAAAAGAATTTTCAAATACTATTTAAATGGTTAAATGATATCATAAAATCTGTCTAATAGCTAAATATTTCAAAACATAAATTTATTCCAAAAATTTTTATAGTTTTCGTGTCAAAATTCTAGTGGCTTGAATGAATTAGCTAGCATGGTTTTTTGTACTCTCGGAAACACTGATTTCTTTTACCCTCCAGTCAAGGATAATATACTTCTCCTTTTCCACTGATCTCAAAAAGCATTCTCCATTAATCTCCCTTTTCTCCTCATGAACTCAGACACATCAAATACTATCCATTCAGGTCACCTAGTATTAATGTGCCGTAAGTCTTGGATTCAGAAAATGACAAAGATAACTAATTTTAGGCAGCTTCTTCTCCATACCTACCTGAGAGAGTATTATGTTTTGGTTTAGAAAGAGGAAGGAGAAATCAAGAGATTAGTATAAGCCATCACCATTCATAGTATGCTATTTATCTCTAACCATAAAATAATTACTCATTGCCTGGTAATCTATCTTTGTCCATTCCTTTCTCTTTCCCTTTATTTCAACAATCTTTACCTTCTGCTACATATAAATACTTAGGAGTTGCCCAAGCAGAATTGCAATTCAATTATTAGTCATATTTCTAAACTTTTCCATAATGTCTTATTTATGTAATATTTAAATTAGAATAGAAGCCAGATAAGGTTTGCTATAAACCCAAGCTTGTAATGGTCTAAATGTAACTGCAGAGCTGATACAAATAAGTACATTGTTGGCTGGAAGACATGTAGACAACTTGTTGACTGGTGGTAGAATGGTCAGATAGTCTTTGTTAAAATGCAGACATACGGAACTGGCAGTCAGTCCTTGTAGATGAATCATATACTGTCTTCATAAAAACATTACAAAATTTAACAGAAGCATTCTGTTTATACTTCAGTGAAGCAAATTTTTTTATTAGTATACTTGTCTGCCTTTCCCTCTAGACTTGTAACTGTTCAAGAATTAGAATTTTCTTGTTAATCCCTGTACCCAAAGATATAGGCACAAAATAGGCACTCAGTGAGTAATAACAGAATGAAGCAATCCTGAATGCAGTCATGTCTACAAAATCTCATATCACAAATACTGCAGATGTTTGAACACTGTAGCGAATTACTTGCATCATTGTTACCTGGCCTGTTGCAAGTCGTCTGCTACGACAAAGCTCTCTTTGTCTTGTTGGCATCATCTCAGCATTGTTGAATAGGGTTCATCAACTTGTGCCTATTTGCCGAATGAGCAAAGCCATATCTAAGATTTGAACATTTCTTTAGTACTCTTCTACACATTCAGTAATTCAGTAGCCTAAATTGAAATATGACAAAATATAAAAATAGTGAAGAAAAAATATTTAACTTTTATAGTTGTAAAATGCTTTAAAAATTAGTCACTTAGTATAATCCCCTCTCTTAATAAACAAAATCGCCCTTACCTAGGGGAGCTTAATTTGTCTAAGTTCACACGATTGGCTATGGTGAGGCCAAGAAATCAGCCAAGCCTCCTTGACTTTATTTACTCCATGATGGCAGGAGTTAATGGATTTTGATAAAAAGAATGCAAAACGAAGCAGAAATAAAAATGTATTGGAAGAAAAAATAGTTTAAAATGCATAGAGATATTATTTCTATGCAATAAATTTAAGTACAGCTTTTAAGTGCACAACTTTTAAAAATCACTTTACATCAAATGAATTCATGTAATTTGAAGTAATCCTGTCTAGATCAGCCTGTCCAGAAAATAGATTTTGAGCGTCTAAGATTTGTATGCAGGAAGTTATTGGCAGTATTTTTAAGGCACTGCTTATGAATATTTAGGGGAATCAGATTGGGAAAAGGGAGTGGCACAGTTACAGAAAACTCATCCAATCCATTTGGGGTGCTGTGGAACTTGCACGCCCTTTCAGGGTTGTTCACAACTCCAGCCTTAAAGAGACTATGCTTTGTACTCACATGTCAATTAATCACTGAACTCAGGCTGAGGCAATAGTTGCCAAGGGATTACTCTGAGGTCTTCAGCGGCCCAGTTACCCGGCAGCTGAGGAAAACAAAATTCATTCTTGGGAATCTGAGCAGTGCTCCATACTATTTCCTATTATCCACATCTAGTACCACTCAGATTCACCTATTTCAGAAAATACATTTTCCCTGCCTGAAAGGAGCTACTAGAAAATTCAAGTTTATTTCTTTTTCTAGGAAACTTTTGATTGGAAGGTTAGTGGAAGAAACTATAACTCCTGCAAGCTGGTAGTCTTACTATACTCTATGACCCATTCTAGGCTCATTTCTGCTGATAAGACTGGCTTACTTGGTGACTTAGCCCTCATCTCTCATTCCTTCTGGGAAAGAGAACCCAGTCCTATACCTGATGTCATGGCTCATTGACTCTAAAAATTCTATAAAGGAGTACCAAGAGGTCCTATAATATCACCTGGATGTACACTACATCCTTCCCTCCTCCATCCATTGTACAGAGCCACCTGTACCTCTTTTGGAGGATGGGTATCAATTGTCCTACCAGAATGACAATTTTCTATGTTTGCTGGTCACTAAAGGAACACCAAAAGAAGCAGGTGGTACTTCCTAGCAAAAACATTCTTCCTTTAGGAGCCAGGACTTCTAGAACTATGTCCAAATATTGTTGGGATAAAACACACAAGTTCCCCAACAGATTACTGGAAATAATGTTATATAGGCTCATTCATTTCACTCCTTGCTTCTCAGATGCATTCATTTTTGTTGGATAACATATGGCCACTTTCTTGCCTCTGACATCTCCACATTAAAAGAGAGATTTATTTTGGTTTTAGAGGGTTGGGTTTATTGTTGGACAGCTCCAAGGCAGAATGTGCATGGCATTAAAGATTCTGGCAGAAGAAAGAGGCTCACTCCATCATAGCCATGAAGTAGACAGTGAGAAGAGAGGAGATAGTAATGAGAATACACCCTTCTAGTCCATGCTCACAATGGTCCACCTCCTTTAATTAGGCCCACCTCCTAACACCACATTCAGCTATGAACTAATCCATGGGTTGATCCACCTATGAGTACAGTACTCCCATGATTCAAACACCTTCCAAAAACCACGTCTTTGGGGAAAAAAAGAGACTTTTGCAGGACATTTTGAGTCTAAACCATTTAACAGATAAGCAACATGTAATGATTGTTGATTTATAAACTGAATTTTGGAGGATGGAACATCAATATCAAAGGACTTCATTTTTAAAACGGTGTCTTAGACACACTTTCAGGTGGTAATTTCATTGTCTTCCCAAGTTGTTGAAATTCAGGTGCTGTGGTATGTGCTCAGAACAATGATGAGCAAGTAGCAATATACCCACAGCTGCACTCTGTGTCCTATAAACTGAGTCCCTTGATCCAAAACAGCTTTAAAGAAAACTGTTTTGATTAAACAAATAATCCTTAAAGACATGGATAGTGGAGTTTGGATAAGGCCTTACCTAAAAGGCATACACAGATATCTGGAGTATATGGCAACATGTCAAAGTGAATTGTTGCCCTTTCTTGAGTACTAAGAATCTGTTGGAATCACTTTGCCACCTAATAACTTGTTGCCCACTTTAATGGAAGGTGTTTTTATTAAGGAGTCAGCATTTTGCTCTACTATCAGGTTGTATATTTGGCAACCCATTAGCCAGATTAATTTTTGGAAGGAAACCTATGTAGTTGAGCCCATTCAATATTACCACTCTTTCCACTATACTAGATATGTTCCCATTTTACTAGCCAGATAACTTATGACAAAATCTGGATGATGTCAACAGGCCTTCATGTCCCAGGTATTTGCTTGCATACTGTATCTTGTATGGTATATTTTATGGCAAGTGATTTCCTTCACTACACATTTTTTGCATTCTGTGGCTACTCCTACAGAGCCAGACATATACATCATCACCAGAACTATTTTACACAATCCTAAAATCATTCATTTGCTGAGCCAGTGACCAATCTTCTCATTTATCTATGAACCCACATGAATTTTAACTCCAGGCTGTTTACTTCCATGTAAGTTCATAATGATTAGAGGGCTCTCCACAGCCCTATCTCTCAGGCCTGTCTGTCTATTACTTTGTGTAACAGTAAATTTATTTTGACTGATATATAAAATCAACCCGTTGGTGACTTGAACTTAGAAATTCCCTTCCTCTGTTAGCTATTTATAATGAATTCTCCACACACTGCAGGTGCATGCTAAGTGAGTTGTGCCAATACAACAGTGGTAGATGACATAGAGTCTGAGCCACCCACTGTTGTTGCTTACTTGTGTCCTCTGGCCCTGTGCATGCCTAATGCTGGCAAGATTAACTGCCACTGAGTCTGGTCAATCTATGAGCAGATGAGTTTGGCAGAAACCAGCTTGTCATGGTTATTTTATGTCCATTTTGGTGTCTGTCTTGACCAAGACCTCTAGCATGTCACGGCGGTTTATCTAACAGGGCATAATTTCCTGCTACAGATGTTCTATACTTGCTCCAGAACACTAAAGATTCTACGTTATAATTCTGCACTTGGGTCATGCCATAACTCCCCAAGGTGATGCCTGCCTTTTGGATATACCTCTAATATCACAAAGTCTGCTGTGTTGTTTTCAAGCCAGTAGTCCAAGTATCATGGTTGTTTGTGCTGTGGCCAGTACCTTCTGGAAAGTCCTTTCCCATTCTGTGTTCAGCTCAAAGATCTTGGCTTCTCATTTTATTCTTTTACAGTGAATCATGGTTTTCTTTCAGCACGAGAAGTAACAGACACAAATTTCCTTTATTGTGAAGATAATACACCACCTGTTTAAGTGATACAAACTTTTCTGCTGTAGCAAGTCCCTGCATATACACAGAGGTTATTTCCTAACTTCTGAACTGAATGTTTATCAATAAAGCACAAAATACTTCTACTTCATTTGGTACACTTAATGTAATGCTGCTGGAATAGTGGGCCAATGTATCATTACACACTTGTGCAGATCATTTCATTTAGATTGTATTACAACACAGGTAGGAGAATAACACAGCCCGAGGATAAGACTGTAAATATTATTTTTGTCCAATACTTGTGAATGTTTACTTTTCTAGTTCTCTTCATGATGGATTGAAAATAATATATTATCAGAACAGTGTCTGTTGATATCAAGAAAAATTCCTGAGGTCATTTTATATAGAGCCATGTCTCAGCTGATGTAAGACTCTTATATTAGATACAAAATTTAAAGATACACAAAAATTCAGTAATCAAAATTAACATCTCAATTCAGCATTTCCAAAGTAAAATAGTGCAAAAAAATCCATGATGAACAGAATATCAAAATTTTTAATAAAGACATTATCACAGATTTTTCCAGTAGCCCAAACTCCAATGTGGCTTATCATGGTGCTACTTCTGATTCTTTCTTTAAAATGCTGTTATATTTGTTATAGCTCCTGAAATTGTAGCATCATGCTGGTACTCTAAAAGTTTCATATTTTAGGATTTCAAATTTTCATTTTATAGGTGTTTGACTGGTAATAGCTGTGCAACTCTAACATCCAAAACATCTCTAATCACAAGCATTTCTGATAAGAGATATTTAATCTGTCTGGTCAAATTTGTAGTACTTTACTATTATTCTTAATGTTTCTGTTTTTATGTGGTTGATACTAGAACAGTGAATTAAATGGAGGATAGGATGGGAATGTCTTCTTTGCATTCTATGTTGTTCAGCAAATTTTATGCAATATTGTCTTGGTTTATTTTCTCAGCTTCCAGAATAATTTCAGAGATTGCTACTAAACATTTTCTCATTCTAATGACTTTCATGTCACAGATTAGAATTAAATGCAGACTTTGTATTATCAATATGTACTCAGGAATGAGGAAAATTTCTATTAGAAAACTCCTTATATTGAGAACTCCATTCATTACTCAAATTGTATCAAATTCTATGTGCTGCCACTCTAACTGGGGGGCCATGGTGACATTTCAAGTTTCTCCATAACAATATCATCTGAAACTGTGTGCCCCTATTGTATGCTAAATATCAGACTATTTGGATGTACATTTCTTCAAGAAAAGATTGGGAATGTTACAGTACAATATACTTGCTATTTTTTGTCAGTTCTTTCTTTCTGAAGAACTAGTTTTTCCTTTGGTCATTGAATTCTGGAGCTGAAAACTGGCTCATATCATAAAACTGTGCTAGAGATTGTGATATTTTGTAGGAGATGTCAGCGTCTTAAGCTTTCTTATACTCCAACCATGAATCCCTTTGATTTACACATAGTGAACAGAATTCTTGCCAGCTCTCAAGATATTTCCCCTAGGTCTGCCATTTCTATTACCATTGTACATATTTCTAAATGAGTCAGTTCTCTTAGACCTTTGGCATTGCTACACAGTCTCCTAGCCTATTTTATTTCTGGGTTCTTTATTTCCTGGGATGTTTCAGGTTCCCTGATATCAATGTTAGGTCTGTCTTTTTTCTAATTTTATGAAACTTTCTACTATCAATAGTTGTCGTCAGAAGATAGTCACCATTGACTTCCCAACAGTGTGAGTGCCTTTGTTATCTTATCACTGTAGAAAGCAAAGTGTCCTCCTTCCAAGCTCTTAGAAACTCCTGCTCTTGTGCAGTTTATCCACTGCTGTAGACTGGTTTCTTTATGTAGTTTGATCCTTTCCTCCATCATTTGCAACCCAGTGAAAGTCATCACTTCTTCTCAGCTTCCAAAAGCTCATATAATATTGTGTTAGCGTTATTCTCTGCCATCTTTGTCAGAATGCATTAACTGGACCACGGAAGAGTGCTTCTCATTGATTCAGCTCAGTATTCATTCCTACGCACACATGGTTCTTGCCAGTACTTATTAGTTCAGTCTCATAGAGCCTTCATTATGTAGCCCCCTTATCCTTCAGCAAACCGAACACACATCCAGCTGGATTATACTGTGTCTTACCCTGGAGTTACAGTCTGCCCAGGAATGGAGGCAGAGTAGTTCCTGAGAGAGAGGATTATATATTATCTTGTGATACAAAGAGCGGCACTGTCCTCAGGCAAAGGAGAAACTGACCTTTTATATGAAAAAGTGAACCAATATGAAGACTTAGAAAATACCAAGGAATATATATGCTGAAGTTTAAGTACATTGACCCAATCCTCCTCATCTCAAGACCTGGAGACTCGAATCCTACATCCTTTCCAATAAGAATTCTGACCCTGTTGTAGCAGATTTGCTGAAGCTGATTTTACAGTCTTATCTAATTAAGTCAGGTGTCTGAACCTCAGCCTTTTATATCTGCCTATGAGAAATGAGATATCTCTATACTCTACCAAGGAAACTCACTGGATTTCACATTTCATTTAAAATTGGTTATTAATCATATATGCCTCTATTTGCCTTTTCTGTAAATTGATGGCATTCAGCAGCATTCAATTCCATTGTCCCATGTTTACTGTTATTTTTAGGAATATCTGAAACATAGCAGTTATTGTGCTAATAAGAGATTTCCTTTCTATTGGTATGTGATTCAGTCCACTATTGCAAACTACAACACATAGCGGAATATCCTATTTCATCAACCTTAATAGTGTACACATAACCAGAAGACTGGCAAGTGATCAAGCTCTAAAATTCCTTTTAGAATCTATTTCCTTGGATCCCCAACTTCTTGTATTTGTGGTCTTATGATAGGTTTCATTTCTTACAAGCAGAACCTGAGACAAAGATTTGAATGTGAAAGTTTCATTTGCTTGATGTTAATACCTGCGGAGGAGTAAGAGAATCAGGAATGAACAAAGGAAAAATATAACCATAATGCTGCTGTGAAAGAAAAGGTTCATTCAATTTGATGAAGACTTCAGTGGGTCATAATTGTCCCCAAATGACACAAGAGACCAAAATACTTGACTGCAAGCATGAATCAGTCAGTATGTGAGCTCCCCCAGAGAAGACAGCATCAATTTGAGTGAGGCAGAGTTTTTGGCAATGGAATTAGTTACAGTTCCTGACAACTCTTTCTTTTTTTCTTTAAATGTAATATAAGTAAATATTAATAATGGAAATATAAAAGTCACTCTTCTTACTTCAATGAAAAATTTTAAACAAACTTTCATAACAAAATAATTAAAGAATAACAATAGCTAATACACTGTGTATCATGATCTTTAAACATGGCTAGAATATTACTCAGAGTATGTCATAAATGAAAAAAATCTCTTAGAAAGAAAACCAAATAAAAGGGCAAAACTTTCTTTTCAATTAACAAAGAGAAACTAGTAGAACAAATAACAACACTTGAACATTTAGGGAAATGTTTCTTGGAGAGGAGTTTGGGTAATACACTACACAATCCACTATAAATAATTTGGTAGAAAGTTTTTATTAAAGTGGCAATCTCTACATTTTTTATGTATTTGTACATTTGTCTCCAGGTGCTAAATTTGTTTCAAGGATGATATCTTAAACTTCTTTATAAAAGCCTATAAAATTTAACTAAAAGTTAACCATTTTTAATTTACACAGTAACTCCTTTAATTTATAGAAAAAAATCAGTCTCATAATATCAACATCCTTTAATTATCTCATTTTATTTTCTTGAGGTAAAGAACCAATAATCAGAGCTATACCTCAAAGTCAATGTGAATTCTGTGGAAAATGGGTGTGAAATTCTGTTTCGCTGATTAGTGTTTTTTTTAACAGTATTACCAAACACATAAGCACCTCAATTGGAAAGTCACACATTTTATTAAGATTTTAAAATATATTTTCACAAAGCATAATAAAGTTTAAAGTAAAATAATAGGTTTATTTTTCCCCCCTAACACCTTTTTTGATGAAAACATTTTTCAGATTAACCACTGTAGCTTCAGGAATTTTAAGAGGACTCTAAGGGATGAGAAAAGCTAAATAAGAAGTTGAGAAAAAAGAAAGTACAGCTTTCTCATTCAAAAACTTAGGCTTTCTGAATTCCAAGTTAATAATATGAGGATATTCATGCTTAGAATCATTTCCCCTGATATATAGTACATCCTTCACAATAAAATACTAAAATTGTGTTCACATGACCCTCTTACTTTCATATAATCAAATAAATTATCTCCAATATGTCCTTTGAATTTGCTTCCTTCTCAAAAAGCCAGAGTCCATGGTTGTAGAAAATAGTAAGTCTTTGTTGACAGTTGAACTTGCCAAGGACTCTTATGAAGAAAAGATCTATCAATTTCTAACCCTCATATATTAAACCAGAAGGGTTGAACACTTTATAAAGGGTCAGACAACAAAAGACACAGTTTCATCCTCTTTATTTTTTATCTATTCTATCTACTTCTTCTATCTTCATCCAAATTTCATCCTTTTCCTCTATTTTTAAAATTGAAAGCTGCCAGTCCAGATGTGGTGGTGCACACCTGTAATTCTAGCACTCCAGAAGCTGGAGGCAGAATTACAAGTTCGACCCCAGCCTTAGCAACTTAGTAAGACCCCGTTTCAAAATAAAATTTAAAATATTTAAAAGGCTTTGACTATAACTCAGTGTAAAGGCCCTGAATTTATTTCCCAGAACTAACTAACTAACTAACTAACTGACTAAATAAATAAATAAATGCCAAATGACATGGGAAAGGTAGACTTCATCTTGTGTTATATGTTCTCCCAAATAATATTTGGTGCAAAATGTTCTCAAAGCTGGGATAAATGAAGAAACTGAATTTCAACATTGTTGTACCAAAAAAATTCGACCAATTTCGTAGACTTCTTTCACTCTGTGTGTGCGTGTGCACGTGACTGTGTGTGTCCTACTAAGAGAAAAGCAGATAGGTGAAGATGCTTCCTCATCTGTATCACAGTGACAAGATTACTGTGAACTCAGTACCATCCAGGAAGATAACCTGTGCCACCAAATATGAGAATTCTCTGCCCTAGACCCCATGCTTAGCAGTAAAAAGGCACTGGTAACACAGTTCCCTAGAAGGAGGGAGGAATGTCATGTGAACATCAGTGGAATGGACCTCTCCACCCTAATCCAAGCAGGCAAGCTCTCTACATGACTAAGTGTGCAGACTCAGGTCAGAGTTCTCCCCTACTTCAGAATATGTGATGACCACCTCTCCTGACCCAAGGACAGGGCACCAGGGGAGCAGGAGGTTGCTGCTTCATGGTGAAGACCAGAGGACACAGGTCTACAAAAAACTTTTGATTCCAGTGTCCTTACACGCTACATCTCACTATCAGGAAATTTTAGTGTAATTATGACTAAAACTGTACTGAAAGGCTATGTTACAGATTTCAACACCGAATTTCCAAGTAAGTAACAGCATTGTACTGAACTGGAAAGCTGTAAATTTTTAGAAAGAAAGACCAATACAATTATGAACAGTCCAACAATTGTAAATATAGGGAAAATATTTCACCTTTTATTTTAAACTGAAAGAAAAGGAATAAGTGTGAATGAGGATGGAGACAAGTTAGGTAAAATTAGAGATCGTTATCAACCATCAGTCTATAACAAGGGTCCTGATAAAGATTACTTTCAGAAGAACTGTTCTTTTGCCAAGAGCATCAGAAAACTTAATTTGAGTCAGCCACACTCTATTGATACTATCTGCCTCAGTACTTCACTGAGTGATGAAGTATATCACCTAGGGTTCACTAGAGAAATAAATCAATGTAAAATATATGTATAACAATACAAAGGATTTGGTAAGTGAGTTCACATGATTAGAAGGGCAGGAGTCCCAACAGTCATCTATGGAATCATAGTAGAAGAATCTAAAATGTCCATCTGCCTACTAGAGAGCCGGAATATTCAGTAGCAGTTTAAAGCCGGAAAGTTCACTGCAGCATCAGGGGAGTCTGAGGTGGAAAATTTAAGTCTGTTGGAAAGCTAAAGAGTTCACCCTGAAAGCCTGAAGCAGGTAGAGAACCATGACCTGGGGCAATGGCAAAGACCAGAAGTCCTAACAAAAATAAAAGGGAAGATTTCCTTCTTTCCTTGGTCAGTCCACGTAGGCTAATAGCCTATTGGTTGGTGTCAACTACATTTGGGAGGGACTTCCCTCCTGAAGGTATTATCTTCGATGTTTGACATAGACAAATACATTCAGAGCTCTACAAATCTGTTAGGTGGGTCTTCCTCAAATTGACATATCACAATAATAATCACAAAAAGCTTCATTAACAAAGCACATCAGATGTGTCAGACTTTATTTAATTCCATTTGGAATTAAAGGTCATGCGTAAGTTCAGAGAGGTCTTCTTGAACAGCCATTACTTGGAACAGAGAGCTCCCTAAATCCAAGATAGTATCACATGAAAAAGTTCCAGACCTCAAGGTAAAGCAGTGCTAACTGACATCTCTAATATAGAAGAAAGCAGGGAAGACTGCTCTGGACCAATAATAGCAAGAAACTAAAATAAGAGCACTCAGAGGTACTATAGTCAATAGCATGTTGTTAAACCAGTTCCCTGGCTCAGTGGACAGCGTTCACCATTATCTGTAGTGTTAATACTTACACTACGACCAATTTCAAGGTAGCAGTGTTTCAACAGCTTTCACTCAACTTTCTAAATATTTAAAATTGAGCTATTGGTAGACAGCACAAGGCAATCTGTCATGCAACTAGTGGAACTTGAATGAAGTAAAATAAGATGGGCACAGAAGCAATTATCTTGGTCACCTCAGACTAAGGTTATTTACTGCTTCTTAAACGTACATGCTTTAAAAATAAAATAGGAAAGCTATATGATAAAGTTTTGTGCAAGTTGCACTGATAAATTAGTGCTTTTGTATATTCTATATGCATATCTCCTACAGTATCCATATGCAGTACAGATTTTATTCAATTAGCTTCATCATGATTTTTGTAAAGTCTTGTATTAAAGAACTTTTACAGTTGAAGAAAAAACACACAATATATTTGGACTTAGTAGCCTTTATAAAAATTGCTATCCAACCTCATACTAAAATGAAGAGGTAAAAAATAAGAGTGACCTTTCACTAAAATTGATTTTAAAATCCTTGTCTGAGTATAATATGCATTGTATTTTGTATTTGTGACATATTACTTTGAAATCATATTTTGTTATTGGTGTCTACATTGTTTACTGAAAAAAGAGAAAAAATAGTATTTTAGTTAATGAACATCCAGAAATTTACTAGTGTATCTAAACTTTTATAGATACAATAGAATAATACGATTTAGGCAGCTTTGATTTTATTAAAATATACACTTG
Source organism: Dasyprocta punctata (assembly GCA_004363535.1). Lineage (NCBI taxonomy): Eukaryota > Metazoa > Chordata > Mammalia > Rodentia > Dasyproctidae > Dasyprocta > Dasyprocta punctata. Next base: position 8,696 of record RJWM01005142.1, on the reverse strand, counting down.
ACAGTCTCTGCAATCCTAAAAAATGCAACTGTACATAACATATGTGTTCACCTTAAAACTGAAAGACTACAAATAGAAGCAAAATTCCCTTTCAAAAGCAACAGCACTGCAAATTTTAAATTAGAACACCAAATTCTTCCTTTTCAGAAAATACAAGGAAATACGTCTATAACCATCAGTCATTTTTTCAAGCTGTTGAGGTTGTTGATTTAAGGATCATAGGAGGTGATGCATATGCTACTTAGCTTTATTTAATGATTTTAAATTGTATTCATAAATCATAACATTTCTTTATATTCCATAAATACATACATTTTCAATTTATCAATCTACAATGTTTCGGAAGTATTAAAAGTACATCATTAGTTGCTTTTAAGAGTGTATTTAGCAAATTACTCTACCTGAGACAGTTTCTCAGGCACTTTGGAGAACACAAAGGTGGTCCCTGATCTTTAAAGAGTTTACATTTACTGAAAAAAAGACACATACAAAAGACATAACAAAACATAGCTTTGATAATTGTTATCACAGAAGTAGAAAGTCTTGTAGTTGCTGTGGGAATGATGATAGAGATATTCATTCTAATTGTAAGATCTTATAAAACCTGTCGGGATAATGAACATGTAGCACATCTGGGATTTCAACTGCCAAAGGCTGGTGCAATAAGCTTCCAAATTTAGAAGCAGCAGTGGGGGAAAATGTTTCAGATGAGAGCTTTTTTGGGGTGTGTTGGAGATAAAATGAATAACAATTGATAAAGTATGATTGGACCAAAGGTTGCATGAGACAAGTTAGATGAATGTAAAAGGTGAGTTTAAAATATTATAACAAGACCCAATAATTGACAGTCTTAAACCTCATGATCAAAAGTTTAGGATTTTATATATGTGATGAGAGACTTCTTAGAAATATCTGATCTTAGCTGCAAATGTAGAGTTATGTATGATTATAATTCTAGAAGAAAATTTTTTAAAAGTGTCTGAACTAGAATGACTGCTTGAAATTTAAGAACATTATTTGTAAGAGACAAAAAAGTAAATTGGTTTATTTTTGATAGAATTTTTATAGCATGTGTCTGATAATCAAAAAACTGCTTGAATCAGGAGCTCAAAAGATGCCACTGCAGCCCAATTTCTCTGTGTATCTCTGTACTCTTCAATGATCACCTTATTGCTAACCTCCACATGATTACAAGATGTGAGCAACACATGAGGTATACATGAGTTGTACAGATTCTGACTTATTAAACTTGAGTAGGCTATCTAGTTTTGCTTTTCAAGAAATCAATAAATTTATTTCAAAATTTATACTGAAAGAAAAAGGAATTAAAATAAAATTTATTAAAAAGAATAGAGTTAGTTTATAATACAATAATATAGCATTATAGATTGTAGTAATCAAGACAGTTTAATAGACCTGGAGATCAGTGGAACAGAAACAAAGGCCATCTTATTCAATGATCTGGTTGCCAAAATAATTCAGTTTGAGAAAGAATAATAGTGTTTTGAAGAAATGGAGCTAGAATATGCAAACACCTATATGAGAAGCCATGAACCTCACATTTTAGCTAATACCAATCGCAGAACTTTTACTCATTGAAACATAGATGTTCTATGTTTGTTTAAATTCTAGAAGAGCAAAATATTGAGAAAAACACACAAAAAACCTTTATGTCACTGAGTTATGCAAAAAAATTTTAAAAAGGACTAACAGCATAAATCATAAAAATAAAAGAACTGACAAATTGTGCTTCATTGAATTAAAATTGAAAACTTCACTGTGTGATTTAACATACCACTAAGAAAACAAAACACAAACCCCAGGCTTGGAGAAAAAGTTTCAATGCATACCTGAGAAGATACATATATCAAGAATATATTAAGAACTCCTACTACTCAACAATAGCAAGAAAACTCCATTTCTAAGTGGCAAAAGATTTGAAATGATGATTCATTGAACTTGATACCCAAATGGGCAATAAACACTTGAAAAAGGTGCTTGGTATGACCAGCCACCAAGAAAATATCATGTGAATTCATAATAAGACATCGCTATATACACATGACAATGGATAAATTAAATGAGTAATGTTATCAAGTGCTACAGATGATGGAGTGTAACTTTAACTACTATGTAGCACAGTTGGAATCAAAATGGTACAACCGTTCTGGAAAGCAGTTTGTCAATGTCTTGCAATTTAAGTATACACTCTTAATTTGTTACCCAAGAGACAGAAGAGCGTATGTTCTTCCAAAGGCTTGTAAACAAATATTTACAGCAGATTTAATCATAAAACAGAAATGAGAAAACACTCAAAGGATAATCAATGAATCAGTAAACAAACTACAATATATCCATGCCATGAAGTATATATAAATGGAACAAACTGCATGTATATTGAACCGTACAAATAAATCTAAAATAAATCATGCTAAGCAGAAAAGGCCAAACACGAAAGACTACCATGCTAGAATCCTTTCCATGTTATTCCACTAAAGGAAAAATTAAAGGAGAGAAAACAGTTTGCTGTTATTGAATCCTAACGGACAGGGGAGGCTGTTGATTGAAAAATGCATGAAGGGACAGGTAGGGATGAAAAGATACTCTGTATGTTAACTTTAATATGAGAGAATGCCCTTGCATTTAAAATTTGGCTCAGTATATGTGGGGCAAAATTATTCCTGAACCTTTTCATCCTCTTTCTCTTCTTCTTCTCCAAAAGTTCAGTCCTAAAACTAAAATTTTAAGTTAGGCTTGAAATGATGATTCAATATCAACAAGTAATTTTTGATCTCTCTGTGTGTAGTAATTATATAACTTTGTCTAGTGAGAAAGCATGAAAGTAGTTGTATTTAAACAGCAGTGAGCATACTTGGCATCCAGATATTCGTTGTTAAATATGAATCAAAATTTTGTACTGAAGTGAACTAGCATTGTTTCAGAAAAATGGGTAATTTCAGAGCACAGCTAGAAAATAGAAGTTCTCAAAGAATATTACAGTCATGTTAAAGGAAAACAAGTCATTTTAAGTTTCCACAGCCTAAAACAGAATTACTATTTCAAAATAAATGATAGTTCTGGATTATAAAATAATAAATAGGAGTTAAACTTAATTTCCTATGTATAATCACAATGACATGAACAAATTAATGAGTTGAAAGCTTTAGGATGAATAGAATATTTGTATAGTCATAATACACCTTCATACAGAAAGAATGTTCATTAACATAAAAAGGAGTAGATTTAAAGCAAGGATGCTTATCAGTCACCAGTTTAATCAACTGAACAAAGTTTATAAGAAATATTATAAAATAGATTACCTTTGTATAGGATGAAAAATAGAGACCACAGCTTCATGAGCACATAACAGACAAAGCCAAATGCAAGGTACGATTTAAGATTTATTATTTCTAAAAAAAATGATACTGATGAGGAAAACTGTCAAAACTTGAATAAAAACTAGAGACTAGATGACATAGTAAACAGAATTGTGGTCCTCAAAACATGTAGACAATCTAATTCCCAGAACCTGTGAATATTGCTTTATATGGAAAAAAATTTTTTGCAGATATGATTCGATTAAGATATTGAGAAGCAGTGATTACCCTGAAGTAATTAAGCTTCTACAACCCTATAAATCCAAATGTTATTGTGAATAACTTTATAATTAAAAGAGGGTGAATCAGAGAGATTTGAAGATGCTAAACTGCTGGCTTGGAAGATGGAGGTATGAGACCAGGAAAATAAGTTACACGGGCAGAATTTAGAAACAGGGAGAATCAAGAAAATAGATTCTTCCATAGAGCCTCTAGAAAGGATGCAACCCCAACAATAACTTGATTTAGTGGGAAGTATTTGGATTTCTAGTTTCCAGGACTATAACATAAAAATGTGCGTAATTTGTAAACAATGATGAAAATTAATAAAATGTCATTAATACATTGTTGTTAATTTCTTGATTTTGATACTTGTTGTTATAGAGCAGAGTTTTGTTTTTTTAATTATTGTGTTCTATAAATTTAGAAACTGATAGAAAATTAAGTCAATAACTTGCTTTCAAACATTTCAGAGGAAAAATATTTGAATTATATTTTCAATTTTTCATTAAGTTCAACATAAATTTTGCTTAACCTAAATTGTCACCTATCTCCAATTAAATTAGTTATTGTGGCCAAAAGGATAGAACTCCAGCCCTAATATTACTATCCATGAATAGAGAAACATTGTCATAATTATATAAAAAGCACCTCATTTCTGAAGGCAAATTTCAAAAATACTTTCAAGAGACAGAAAAAAAAAGAAAGTTATGCATACAAATAACAATATTTCATGGTTGGGAGTCAAAAACAATATTTATTAGAATGGCATTTCAGAAGGAGACTTAATTGGATTTGAAGAAAGCTAAGGGAGAAATTATGCAAAATTTCAAGGTTTCAAATCTGGATAATTTATTTTTGTGCCATTCATTGAAAGATAGATTTTACAAGAAAGAAGAAGCAAGTAAAAATTGATGAAAATTTATATTTTTACATATGGAGTTTGTGATGCTAAGGATTCTCTTGAAAGTACCCATAAGGTGTTTATATATATGAAGTATGTTTTAAAAAGGCAGAAAATGTTTAAATTTTAAAAGTGTACCACAATAAAAGACATCTTGCCATTAATTGCCCTCAAAGTACTTTCCTTTTCTTCAAACACACTTATCCCATGATTCCTGCCACTCTTTGAAGAGGTTCTAGAAGTTCTCTTTGGTGTCTTTAGTTGTGTTTTCATTGCTGCTTCAGTATCCTGAATTGATTAAAGATATTTACTTTTCATGATCATTTTCACCCTGGAAAAAAGTCAGAAGTCACAGGGTGCTAGATCCACTAAATGAGCACACACTTCAATGTTTTCATGAGCCTGTCTCATGAGCACTTGGCAAGAACATTTACCATGATTTTATCACAACTGATAATCATATGAAAGGAGACCTTTAGAACTGTCTTGCAAAATGAGAAGAACAATGAGATTCTGTCCAAACTGAGGTGGCGTATTTTCAGAGGATTAATAGGAATGTGTCTTTTACCATAATAATTTTTTAAATTTTAACATTCATTGTATATTTTGATGCAAATTTGTATTATTCCAGAAAAAAGGAGGAGAGATATATTTTTTAACTTTCCAAATTCTGGGGAAACATTCACAATTTAAAAGAGAAAACAGCTTATTTGACTCACAGTTTCAGAGGTTTCAGTCCATGGACATCTGACTCCAAGACAGAAACCTCATAGCGCAAGAGTATGACAGAGCACAACTGCTCACTTCATGGCACTTGGGAAGAAGAAGACAGGGGATGTGTTAGTTATTTTCCTCATTGCTAGGACAAAATCACCTACACCCACAAGTTAAAGGAGGAAAAGTTGATTTCAGCTCATGGTTTGTAAGTCTTCAGTCCATAGCCAACTGGCTCCAAGGCAGAGTGGCATGGTAGAGAGGGATCACAGAGGAGAAAGAGTTCATGACCTAACAGGTAGAAGACAGGGAAGCAGCAGCCATCAGCCAGCCTGCTTTTCCTTTTAACTCCAAACAGTATATATTAATTTAGTACCATACCTTAATCCCAGTATCATATACCCTAAATACAGCCAGCTCCACAAAGTCCAGTATGGGAGCACATGAGGATTTGCAGGCCATCTAAAAACAAATTCTAACAGTGGAAGATTACTGGTGAGGATGTACAATCTGAAGTCATGTCCCCAGTGAACCACTTACCACTAGGCTCCATTCCCTGAGAGTATATTCAGCCATGACCATCAGTAGATTAATTCACTGATGAGTATAGCACCATGTGATTCAATCACCATTCCATCAGTCTAATAAACCTATCAGGTTGAAAGTACATCTCATTATCACAATAAGAAACAGCAAAAATGCAGATTCTGTTATTACTTTGTAAACAATTGATAAAATCCAGGAACGGATGATGTATTAGTCAGCTTTCCCATTCCTGGGAGACAATATCAGACACACACAAGAATATCAAGGTTCAATTTGACTCATACTTTTAGGGGATTCAGTCCATGGTCAGTTGGTCCCAAAGCCAAAACATGGCACATGGTAGAAGGGCATGGTGGGGCAAAGATGTTAGCTCATGACAATGAGAAGGCAGAGTGGAGGATGAGGAGTGCTAGAGAGGAAGGAATAAAGGATCAGGTATAGACCCCAAAGTCAGCCTGTGTGACCCACCCAGACACATCAGAAGTATGCTTTGCTAATCTCTTGGAAAAATCCCAAGTCAGTCAAGTAGATGCAGTTAGGTTTAACAACCACAGATAAATGCAAAGGAAAATGAGAAAAAAGAGAAACAGAATGAAAAATTGAAGATAATGTCCACTTAGTAGAATAAGAATAATTAATAAATACAAAAAAATTAGACATGAGCATAGGAAATAAACTAACATTAATTGTAGTGTAGCAGACAAGTCAAACAAGATAAAAAATGAATTTTTTACTTTTAATGTTTGAGGAAACATTGAGAGTTTCATAAGACAATTTTCAGCAGTATACATAAGTCTAAAGAGAAGGTGTGTATATATTGAAAGAATAAAGGCATTAGCATATGACCAAGCCTACAAGAGAATGAAAATTTCTGTGGCAAAAGATTTCAGACATCTCAAACATTCCAAATGAGGTGGTCCTAAGCCAAGCATCTTCAGCCAGTGTATGGACTGAAAGACATGAGTTCAACCACAACCAGTCAAACATGGCTCTGTTCATGGTGACATCTAAAGTTCCACACTGACAGACCTGGGAGTTAAATAAATGGTTGCTATGTTAGGACATTAACTTTTGAGTTCATTTCTTATAGAGCAACATATGACAAATATGTCTTCATAAAGTAATGTACATATGTATATATTCATTCTAGATTTATCATTGTTCTTGATGGGGATGTGGTCCTAGCTGCCCCCCAGAAGAGAGTAAATCATCAAAAAATATACTGAATTTTAAAGTTTTAAACTTGCAACTTTAAAACAGGCAAGGATAACTTAAAACACTCTATTCCACAACAAAATAGTCTCCTTAAAACCTTAAATATTAGTGACAACTACTCTTAAGTCCTTCAAATCATTACATAAACAACATTAAAAATACAAGCTGTACATGTACAAAGGGTTAACTATATTATTTCCCTTTGAATTTTTAAGTCATTGTTAGAATTTTAGACAATGATAGTTTAACTGTACTTTAAAATTTTTAAAGAGGAAAAGTCATATAATAAAATAGCAGCCACCAAAACCACAATGATCATATTATACCACAAATGACCTTACAACCCATACATCAATCAACCCAAAGAAAAATAAAAACACAAAGAAAGAACTTGTCACAACAAAACAACTGAAGAAACTTTGATTGTAGGTTGTAAGATGTATGTTAGACGGGAAATAGGTAGTTGTTGTTGACTTGGGGAACAGTCATTAAAGTGGTACAATAGCAGAAAATCAATCATAATAAACTGAAGAAAATAGTTCATAAATAAAAGAGCCAGTGAGAAATTTTCTTTACTTTTCACAAGGGAATGTAATGATAAATGTCCAGAAGAGCAGTAAAAATGATTCTTTCATTTAGAACTAAGGAAGACCTTTATGACAAAAGAGGATGTAGGAAGGAATCTACAGGATGAAAAAATGAAAATAAGAAGCATTAGGAAAGTTAAAAGAATAACCATGCCAAATAACTGGTGCCTTTTATTTTATGACGTCTCCTATGAAATAATGTGTCACCAGCATGACCCACTAACAATCCTAGATTCTTGTAATGTTTTTAGGGACAAAACACAATGAAAACTAACTATGTAATATCTTGCTCATAAGAAATAAGATTATATAACTCTAATTAATTTATATCAACTTCAGAAAGAATGACTACTCATCAATTAACACATAAATGTGAATCATCACTACTGGAGAGCAAAACTGCTATTGTTGTGCATAAGCTTATTTAATATAAATTTTTAAACACCATATGAGAAGAGGAGTGATTTATTAACTGCCCATAACATTTACAAGTTTTAATTTCAGTTGTAAGAACAATTGCTTCTATTGGAATTAATTATGGGCAGGAAGTTAATCAGGCACTCATTTTTATTGGTTCACCAAATGATTAATGTACTATTGTTTGTTAAACTAGAAGACAGCATGTCTGATTTGGAGAGGTCAAGACCTTATATCATTATCAAGTTTTAAAATAAACCAATAAAATGTTTCTCTGTGTTATTTGAAAATTGTTTTGAAAAGTTTTTGAGAGGGAGATAAATCTCAAAAAGCATTTCAGATTTCAAGTGTGGAACTAAGTAAAATAATTTAAATTATACATCCTCCACAGATTATATGAAAGGCAAAAAGTAACATGGAGGTATAAATGAAGATGTATTGAATATATTTGAAATATGTGAAAAGATATCCTTATTCAAAAAATAAGTAGAGAAAATATGGAGGTAAGCTCAAAAAGAAGTAAAGATATCAGAGGCATAGCTGTTGGGCCGAGCTTGCGGACAGAACCAGGGTCGGGTCCGCGTCCCGCGCGGTGCCCAGCACAGCTCCCTGGGACCGGGAGGCCTTCGCCCCCACCCAGTAAAGGAGGAGACTCCACCTGCACGCCCCGGGAGGCTGTCCTTCCTTGCTGTGCACGGGACCCAGCCAATCGGTCCC